>OX424574.1:151242377-151472034 GCA_949152435.1 Gastracanthus pulcherrimus | reverse complement strand
AAATCCTATGCCACCGCCAGCAACAGCACCAATGGTATCGGCGATCACAGCTAAGAACCCAACAAAAAAGCGTATTTCTAGAAATTTAAGTACTGCAGATTCAGAAGAATCAGATTTTAATAATGCTGTACCAAACTTAGTAAATCATTCTCCACAAAAAGCCGAAAAGACTTTTGCAAAAAGTGTCAAACAGTCTAAAGATAATGATGGCCTAGAAACTGGTTCCGATTCGGATGCTGTAGAAGAAATTCCACAACAGCCTGTCATTGTTACCAAGTTTGGTGGTGGCACTACTAAACTGTATAATGATCGATCATCCAGCACAGCAGCAGTAGACTTAAATTCACCAAAGTCTTATGAAACTAATTGGAGGAGATCATTGCGAGACACTCATGATACTAGTTTACGTTCAAGTATAACCACAAGTACTACTACTACTACTAAAGATGAGAGATATTCAGTAAACTCGCCAAAGTCAAGCACAATTTTAGATTCTACTAGAAATGATTCATTTTCATCATCAAGAGATAATTCAAAAAAAGATGATCTTCTTTCTACCTTTGAAACGCCTTATTTATCTGAATTCACACGGAGACTCAGTGTACAAGCATCTGTAAACTTACCTTCTCTGACGAAGACTAGTTTAAAAGGTAACTTTATGACGGAATATATAAGAATTCGGTTATAAATTTTTTTTTTCTTTCGACTTTGATTTATTTAGTAGAAATCGTAAACCGATGTATAATGTATTTTGAATTTTTTTAATTGAACTTTATTTGAGAAAGTTATAACGTTCTAACGTTTCTTTATGACGTCACGATTATAACGACATCAAAGGTGCCGCCGTATGATCCTGACGTCACTAAAAACTTTGGAGTGTCATGTCTCTTTCTATTTTCAAGATATAGATAAAATTCCAAAAATTTACAAAGGAAATATACTACGACCTATTTAAATATGTTGTTAGAAAAAAATGCTTTTTAACTCAATCGGCTAATAAAAAAAATGTTCTTAAACCTATAAATATTTTTTCTTATTATACCAAAGGTAATAATCAATTTAAATGTTTCAGGATCAAAATATCGCCCTTCAAGCTTAAACAGTACACCAGAAGTAAAGGAAACAGATTCTAATGGTCACTATAATTCACCACTAAGACCTACTTATCCTTCAAGCTCAAGGTACTTAATTATATTTCATGGAAAAAGAAAACTATCATTTTAGCATATATAAATAAAAATTATTATGACATTAATTAATCATTTATTCAGTATGACATATGTCACATCTTCTTTGGACAAAACTCGAGATATCAACAAAGTGTTCAAGTCATCTACTGCTCCTCGAGAAGAAGTCAAAAATAACCAGAACCTGATTTCAATGGTTCTTGTAATAGTGCTGGCTTTATTTTTTGGAGGTTTGGCAATTGTATATTTGGGACTTGAAGGAAAAACCGACAACTTCCCTCTTCTACCTACTGGTATGTAATTAGTTAAAAGAGTTTCAGGTTTTAGTATTGTGATTTAATACAGCTTAATTTGTACTTACTTTATTATTAAGTATAATTGATAAATTCTAATAATTTACAAAACGCAAAATATTATGAAGAAAAATACTTATATTATGTAAAGGAATATTGATATTATGTATTTTAGAATTACTAAAAATGTACACTCTAATTTTTATTAAGAAAAATGCCTTTTCAAAGTTACTGTACTTAAAAAAAATTATGAAGTATTCTTAATGAATAACATAGTATAATAAGCTAATGTATTAGTACAAATCTATATATATATATATATATATATATATATATATATATATATATATATATATATATATATATATATATATATATATATATATATATATATATATATATATACATATATTTACATGTTCAGTTTATAGTACTAGCTTTATACTAACTTTTTCTGTGTTTAAATTAATAAAATGTTAACATTAAAAATATAAAACATTCTATTATTTAAACAGTTTATCCTTTGGATATTCCTATTCTTATTCTATATAAACTTATTAAAATTAAAATAAAATTAAATTAATCAGCAAAAAAGTGCTTATAAATATTTTTTATAATACCTAAAAATTAAAAAATTGCATAAAATTATTCTTAAAACTAAACTTAAAAATCAAGATTGACAAAACTGTAGCATAGGCGATCAAGTGTAAATGCATTAAAATAGACCATGTTTAAAAACTGACAGCAGAAAATTTTGCTGGTCAAGCAACATTCCTGATATTCCAAGTACGTATGATTCATCTTTAGATTTGAAGCTATTAACCGCTTACTTACAAAGAACAGTGCTTTGATCGCCTATGCTATTTTACTAATAAAATGTTTACACAAAATGTGCGTTATTTTTTTATTTTTTATAATCCTTCCCATTTTTAGATAGTGATATACCAGTGTGCTCTGTAATATCATATGATCAAAACAAACCTGGTACTAACTGTGTACCTGAAGAGACTGTTAAAGATACATTACAATTAATCAAGCGACTCCATCCAGTTTTGATGAAAAGGGCTATATCAGCAGCGTGTGATAGTACTAAAGAACCACCATATCTAAGTAGCAATGAAATTATAAAAATGTTTTCAAATTCTGAAATGGTGGGTTTTTATAATTGTTAAATATGTGCACTTATTTCTCTTTAGCAAAGTGATACATTTTAATGGGTGTTTTATTATTTCATTTTACAGAAAGAAATAAAAGTGAAAGAGAATTTGCACATGGCTCACTTGCTCATTTTTAAAAACCCTAAATGGGGAATATCTCTTGTAGAGATAACCGACGAAAATGAAACACCCCAAATTCTTGATACAATGGTAAGTGTAAGCAAAACAATTTTCTAATGATCATAAAGATGTTTTTATGCATTTACATAGTAAATGAGTAAAACTACTACTGTAATAAATAATAAAAATAATAATGTAATAAATAATAATAATAGTAATGTATTTGAAGATAAATGTATTTCATTATTATTGCAGGAGAACATATTTTTGACTCGTTTGGAAGGGAAAGTGGGCATATTGATACCAGAACCAGATTTACCTCTACAATGTCTCGTGAGAAAGCGAATTCTGACTGTATTTACATCACTTCTGATAGCTGCTTTTGGTAAATTTCTGACAGACGTTATTTTTAGTTCCGTCAGTAATGCGTCCTAAAGTAGTACATTTTTAAACAGTGTTTTCATTACTAGTATCTTAACATGTCATAGAATCTGCATGTTTGTGTATTGTCCTATTATTAATTTATTTGTAGTTAATTAGTTTGCAACTAATTTTCAAGATAAATTTTAGCATTAAACCATTTTTTAAGAAATAATTAGCAAATAATGAATAAATAACTGTTAATTAACTGCTACATTTACTTGTTGTGTGAATTCTTTATATGGTAATTAATCATGGCTAATAAAGATATAAGTAGTGTGGATTAAAATGTGATAAAGAATACAAGTAAGTTAACTAAAACAAACAATTGAAAGAATAGTAATATTAACATCTTGTGAGTTTTGTACATTCATAGTTTTATTGCTTAAAATTTTTGAAGACTTATTAATTACTTTTTAGTAATATTTCGTATAAATTTTAAATAAATTTTGGTGCAATTGTCAGTTAACTACTTTGTATAACTAATTAAAAATTATCTTTTTTGGCTTGAATTTATAATAATGCTAAAGGATCACAATAATGTTTGTATACATATTATAAACAAAATATATCCAGTGGAAGTAAATCATTTATTAATGTTTTAGAAAGTTTTCATTATAAACTGTGTAATTATAGGTGCATTAGTAATTATTGGATGTCAGAAACTGGTACTTGCATACTGGCGATACAGAAAAAATACCGAAAAAGAAGTATTTAATTTAGTCAGTGAAATTATAAGTATGCTTGAACTTCATCATCAAAGTTTTGCAACAACTAGTCCTGGTGGTACACAAGAAAGTTATCTAGCGATAAATCATATAAGAGACAATCTTATACCACCAAAAGATAGAAAAAATTTGGCGGGATTATGGGAAAAGGCTGTTAAATTTTTAGATGAAAATGAATCAAGGTAAATTATACGAATATACGTTAATAATGTTCATTACTTAATTATAATAAATATATAGTATTATATATAATTTAAAAGAAAGTTTATTGTCATCTTCAACATATATTTTTAAATTTATTTTTAAATTATTTTAAACAAATTTTATTAATGATAATTAAAAACATTGAACATAATTTGAATTTATAAATCTAGAATTCGAAGAGAGGTGCAGTTAGTTTCTGGAGAAGAGTTTCAAGTCTGGCGCTGGCTGCCCAGCAACTCAGCAGCTCCTAATTCTCCAGGAGCCAGTACAACTCCAAAAATGTCCAAAGTTTGGCAAGGAAGTGCATTTGAAACAATGGAAGGCTCTGTAAACAGCCCAGCATGCTCTCCGACTCCTTGTCTCAAGATAAGACATATGTTCGACCCGGATGTGTAAGTTTTGAACTTCACATAAAACTAAACTTATTTAAATTCATGCAGCATTATTGAAATAGTATATGAAAATTTTAGGGAATTTGAAGAAGATTGGGAGACAAAAGTAAAAGATGCCATACTTGACAAATGCGGCGAAGGCGTTAAGATTTTGCATATTAAAGTTGATCGCGGAAGTCGTGAAGGATGCGTGTACATGAAATGTATGTCTCAGGAAGACGCCGGTAAAGCTTACAAAGCTTTACATGGATGCTGGTTTGATGGTAATTTTTTATAATCAAATTTTACATTTTTTGATTTTCACATGTTCTCTAACATTATTTTTTGGTTTTGTTTATCAGGACATTTGGTTACTGTTAAATACTTAAGACTGGAGCGTTATCACGAACGTTTCCCAGAAGCTGTACATTTTACGACTCCCTTAAAGCCGAGTAACAATCAGCGACTTTCTATGCAAGGGCATTACTGGACAAATTCATCAGAAGCAAATTAATTTCACGCTTAAGAAGTTTTTTCTTTTTATCACCTCTAATAATTTGTTTCATATCAAACATTGCGAGATACATAATACATCGTCGAATGTCTAATATAAATTCGTTAATAACCCTTTCGTTTTTGTGTATAATTGTAGCCTCGTTGAGCAAAAGTGGTAATGTTTTGATGATTTTAAAGTAATCACATTTTGTATTCTTTTAATTTTAAATAACTAAGTTTCGTTTTACTATTTACTGACAAAAGAAAAACAAATTTCTCTGCGAAGCTTGTATGCAACAAGTTTGTATTTATATTAGAATATATCTTCGTATTTTATCTTTAAAAAAGTCAAATTATTGTCAGATTTTACTAAATTTATTGAGATTTATAAACATGACTCATAATCATTAATTGATATGGATAAGGTAAAAAGAACTCGAATGTAAAAATGTTATCATGAAATATTGTTTACGTTAATAGCGTTTGCAAATCTTTTATAATCTTATAACTAAAGAAATTAGCTTTTTGTATAAATTGATTTCATTTTTTTACCAATCCCGCTTTTATACAATTTAACTCTTCGTTTTAAAAATAAAAAAAATAATTATTTTTTATAATGTATGATTACAAATAAAAGTTGTAATGTTAAAACAAATTTAGATTCATCTTTCTTTATTATATTAATTTTAAATTATTTTTGTGCACTTCTACTTAAGTTATATGCTAAATGACTTCTACTAATTTTAAAACAATGGCCTTTTGTAAGTGTAACACTTATGTGAGTAATTTCTGTAAATATATTATAAATAATAATAAACAATATTTTCATTCTAATAAACCTATATATTGTGTATAATTAATAATAATAATAATAATAATATAGATTAAGTAAGTAATAATATAATATATACAAGTGTTATAACCATTATATATAATGCGTTTAAAAATTCAATTTCAAATAAATCAAATCCGCTATTTCTACACCGGAAGTCCGTCAGAAGATAATTGTTGACTAGCGTAGTTGCCGCTATCGACGCGCTTCATGTCTTGTCATTCTTGATATCCGGTTTCTCTTGCTGGCAAACCTGCGAAAATGGTGAGTGTCGTAAAATTTCGTGCCCGTTAAAATAAAGTTTTTCGGTATTAAAAATAATTCTATTCGTCGAATTATACAAATATAAGATGCTGTGTTATTGTTGATTCATCGAGTATATATATTTTCATAAATTTTTAAGTGATATTATCAATATTAACATTTGTTAATATACCATGTGGTTTTGAGGCTATAGGTTATATGTGCCAGGCTAGGAAAGAAACAACTTTCCCAATGCAATTAATACCAAACACCTATAAATATCATCTTTAACTACTGTGCATAACTAAACTAACGATTATAAATGAATAATTAAAACTATTTCTTTATAAAAATCGCGAGTTCCATTATAACGTATCGATTTCAATCAGCAACCAACATAACTGCCTATAATTGTTTACCGTTGAAACAGAAAAACATGAAATTTACTTTCGCCTACGAAGTGCTCTTCCTCTCGCATCGCCGAATATCTCTTGTGATCAAATTAACAAATCATTCCTTCATTTTTTTTCATTTCAGACTCGCAAACGTAGGAACGCAGGTCGGGCCAAGAACGGCCGCGGACACGTGAACCCGGTCCGCTGCACGAATTGCGCCCGATGCGTCCCCAAGGACAAGGCGATCAAGAAATTCGTCATCCGCAACATCGTCGAGGCCGCAGCCGTGCGCGACATCACGGACGCCAGTGTCTACTCCCCGTATCAGCTACCCAAACTCTACGCCAAGCTGCACTACTGCGTCTCGTGCGCAATTCACTCCAAGGTGGTGCGTAACAGGTCCAAGGCCGACAGGCGCATCAGGACACCGCCAGTTCGCAACTTCCCCAGGGTAATTGTCGAATCAACAGTTTTTGGATGTTGGGTTTGTTAGTGGAGGTGCTTGCGTTCGTTGGATTCATGAGCGTAGAGAGGGCTGGTTCCGTTGGCTTGCGCTCATGGGTTTGTCATTATTGCAGTGCGAGTCGAACAGTCTTGAAAGTAATGTAAATTAAAATAGTTTGCCGAGTTACGTACTGATCAGATTTATGAATTTGCCTTATATTTAGTTCATTTGATGGCGATTATTTGCTATAAAATGAATCTATTATTATGCATTGAGTTAATTCAATTTTTTATATTATTTTTAGATATTTTTTATTATTCATTTCAAAACTTAAATAGAAATGTTTATTCTACAAAGGATTATTATACTAAGTTTAAAATTTAATACGTATTTCATACGATGCAACGCTTGATAAAAAATATCAAATAATTTTGTTTAATTTAGATAATTGAGATTCAGAAATATACAAGCACCTTTAGACTAACAAGAAAAACGTTTAAAATAGCTTTGCAAACTAATAAATATTTTTGTTTTAATTTCAGGACATGCGTCAAGGACAGCAAAACAGGAAGTAATTTGTTTTGTGTATAAGTTTTACAAATAAAAGAAAAACTAAAAAATGTCATTGTCTTAATTTTTAACACCCTATGTATTACACCCCTCTATGTAAAACTATTATTACAGATGTAACATTGATGAAAAACTTAAATTTTAATTTATAATTGTCTTGATAGTTCTTCGTATAGTATAAATAAATAATTAGTAGTTGAAATTAAATGTAATTAAAATATTAAAAGAATCTTATTTCATAATTTTTTATTTCAGATTTTTGTTTTAATTAAAACATTTTTTACAAAGAAAAAACAGATTTACAGGAGTAATTTGCTAGGTATTTAATTAATATTTAGAATATTTAGAATATTCTGCCGAACTAATAAAACAGATGTTATTAAAGAATACGTTTATCAGTTGGACAACTTCTCTTTCTTATCTATACAACTTTTGTAATAAATGGTCTATAAAATTTCAATTTTACAATACATTAAGTTGAAATCAAATTAATATTTTTTGAACATTATTTCTCTGGTATTAAAAATGTCATTGATTTATTATTATATTGTGCATTGCACAATAGAAAAATAATGACAAACTTGGCAATAACTTTAATGAATTGATGCTACTTTAAAATAGTATTAACTATATTAAATTAGTTTTAAAAATATGGAGTAAAATCATTTATTTGCTTCTTCCATAGCTTTTTTTAAAGTTTTTTCAAAAATTTTCTTAGAATCACAGAAGCCTTGTTTCGTTTTTCCGAATGAGTTAGGTCCTGCTGACGTTGGTGTTTCTCGTCCAATATTTCTCATTCTCATTCTGGCCTCAGCAGGCATTTCTTCAGGTTCGTCATCGTCAGAATTATTGAAGACTGAAGCTATTGTTGGCTTTTGAGCAGGAGCTGGTTTAGACAGTTTCTGTAATTATGAAAAATATATTATACATTTAGTAACTACTTGTATTTTAACATAAATGTTAAAAAAACTGTTTATTTAAAAGCTCTATGCCAGAAAATAGATATAAATTCTTTTAAAAAGTGAACAAAAATAATTTAATTAATTATATAATTTACAATTTGAATACATCAACACTTTTGCTGGTACACATACCAAATAAGGCTTGTTAATTTCTTTCCAGTGGTGCTACACGATGCATATAAAGCTCATAGATATTTTACAAATTTATCTATTTTTATAGTATTTTTAGCATAAAAAATGCACAAAATCAATTTAATATAAAGAATTTTATACTAACCGAACTGCTACCTCCCAGCTTCATTTGTATACCGCCTTTCTTTGAATCGTTACTAGCAGCTTTCTTGTCAAAACCAAAGACAAGTTTTTGTTTCCCTGACTGTGGTTGATAGGAACCGCTAGACAGCTCATTCCGTTCATGGGGCCTGTGTGGTGATCGATCCCTGGACCTTGATTCCTCGTCATCCTCCCTCCTTCTGTCCTCTGCTCTGTAGGCACTTGACCCTGACAACGTCAAACACTGGCAAAGTTCAGATCAAGTTAAAAACAAGGCAGACAAATTAACCGGAAGCTTTTGAGCGGTACAAAGTGTACCGCTGTTCTTTTGAGCAACTGAGTTTATTTGAACGCGATTCCCTAGCCTTGATATGTCTAGAAAAAATTTTCATTAAAGTCACAGAAATATCGTTAACAGAGTAGAGTACATTAAAATTAGATAATCACATTATTTACAATTTACTTACAAGTGTGAAAATTGCCTTTGTCTTTTTGAAAGTAAATATTGTAATGAAGCATAAGTAAAGGATTTGATTAACTTTATGAATTTACCATGTTTGCTTAGTATTTATTTTTATCTTTAAAATACACTTTGTACTTATCTTTAAAATCTTGTGATGCATCATGTATACATGCAATAAGCATTCTGAAGCTCTACATATTAACAACAAGAATTCTTCGAAGGGTCTTAATAGGTATTCAATATTTTTACAGATACTTCTTTACAAACATTACCGAAGTAAAAAAAATATATCTTCAAGGAACATCGAATAAAGTTACGCGAAATATGTGAAACAATTGATAAAACCTTTTCTGTAGTCGTCCCTTTTGTAGTCGTTCCTCTTTGACATGTTGTTCAGGTACAGATCGATTTCTCCTTAGGCTAGTCAATCGCGTTTGCCGCACAGGCTGTCTTTTGTTGTTAGGTGGCTGGTCCTTTAGCAATGATCCCCATAAAATTTATGAGAAACCGAAAACCTTCAACTTTTTCAAAGCTAAACTCCGTGTCGATCAGCAGCGTCATTTATGCGTACATTTTGGAGCCTAAAGAAAACTAGTTACTGAGCGCTAGAGATCTTTTAGTATATAGTGACACAAGAAAAAAACTAGCTATGATTTTCACCGTTGCGCCATCTGCACATATATGTGGCCAAGCGCATAACTACGCTGTAAACAAACATTTTGGAGCAAAGAAACAAGTTTTACAGTCACAATTCGTCTGTCTAGTAAAAAAGTAATGCATCAACAAGTGTGCAAACAGTTTCATTTAACTGTTTAAGTTTCTTCTTTCGTTTAAAGCAAACACTATTTCATCTTCCAGTATAACTTATTGTCTTCAAAAAGGTTAGAATCTTCTCAACAGTTTGTTAGTTAAAATGAAATAATTATTTATCAATGCTATTTCATAAATCTTTTGTAATTTATTTCCTGCATAGATTGAAACTACATGATTCTCGTAATTAATTCATCAACACAATGGTAGAGGAAATTGTGAATACCAATAATAAATCCAAGGTAAATCAAGCTTACTTTTCGTTTTAAAACCTATCTTTTAAATATTTTAAAATCTATTCAATGTTATTATTATTATGATATGATTATTAAAAACTAGAATAAGACGACCAGACCACGTCCAGTTTACTTGTGGAATGTATTAGATGTTCAGAAATGGCTAAGAAGACATTGCAGTGATTACTATCAATCCTACCATGAAAAGTTTTTATATGTAAGTTTATTTTTATATTTTGCTATTTTTGTTGCACAAAATATACATTAGGTGTAGTTTTAACGAATCAATATTTTTACTTTTTAAAGCACGACATCACAGGACGAGCTTTGTTGAGATTAAATGAAAACATTTTGATGCGGCTGGGCATTGAAGATAAAGAGCATAGAATGGATATATGGAGGGAAATAATGAAGTTACATTTAAAGACAGACATTTTAGAAATTAGGGATATTGAAAGACGTAACAATATGAACTATGATTAATGAATGTAAATTCTATTGCGTGTATAATAGTCATTTATTTTTATAACAATTAGGTAGAATATAAAATACATAACGCTAAGTTAAATAAAGAAGAGGCTACATAAGATTTTAATATTACATTAACTAACATATGTACAAAAAAAACTTTGGATGTAACTTTGTATATTAAACTTAACTAAAAATAAGAGATTCTTGGAGGTAAATCTTAAATCATCAGTTTGACTTAAAGTACATAAATAATACTGCCACAATACAAAAATATTTGGAAAGTAAATTATACATGTTCAATTTATAGTGAATAAAATAACTAAAATTAAAATAAAATTTTTAAATTAAAATTGTTTATGTCTTGATGAATTTTGTTTGATATAACTTTGTCTCTTATAAATTTAATGATTTTTGCAAAATTCATCAAGAGATAACTAGATAAATAAAAACATATTTTAATACATTCTGTTAGAATGCTTCTTTGATATTTTGGAACTGCTGAACTGCCAAATCTATTGGCAAATCAAATTTATGTTTAGTTAATTTATCCAAGGTGTGGAAGGCATCTTGAAAGCCTAAAAAAAAATAAAATTAGAATAAATTGATTAATTTTATAAAAAAATATGTATTATTTTAACATACCAGTCTTAATAACATAACTCCAAGGCATATAATAGTTTTCTAACAAATACTGGCACTGAAGTATAAGTTTCAGCCACGTAACCAACTTATTTGCACTAAAAACATTTAAAAAATATGAAAATCAGTATTAAATTTAATAATTTATAATAAATAATAAGCAGAAGAAACTTACTTTAAAGCAGCACATACAAAAGCTTTAAAATTGGAATCAAAGCTTCTTTTGTATGGTGAATGCATAGTAATGATATTTCCAATAGTGACTAGAAGATTCTAAAATTTGAACAAATAAAATAAATATTTTGTTAAACAAATTAAAAATGTAGTTTATTCACTTATAGTAAAATAATGTGTACCTGTTTTGAAGAAGTCATTTGCCCTCCATTCAGATCTAAATTAAAGCTCTGGGACAATTTTTGAGCTGGACTAGAATTATAACGGTGGCCATTCTTTATTTCATAATACTTAAGAATAATTTCCCAGGCATGCATGAAATTGCTGGGACTGTAAGATCTCTGTGCAAAACAGCCAACAAAAGGAACAACGCTATTTACAGTAGCATCAGTTGTAGTACCATGTTGCACCAAATCTCTTATGCAAATTGCTAGATGTTTTCTAACTGCCAATGTTACTTTGGCGTCGTACTGGTTTACAGCAGAATCTGAATCTGAATTATAAGACATTTCTTCATGCATGCTACCTCTACTGCTGCAGTATTCACTTTCTGCGAGTGTCTCAAGTACATGCTCCACAGCAATGTCTAAACGAGTTCTGAGATCTCGCCAACCATACAATGTATCTTTTTTCCTACTCAGTTGAGATCTTTGACTGCCACAGCCCATCTGCGACATTATATACATGTGCAATAATGCTACAACTTTTCTAACTGTGCTTAAACTAGTTGTGTTACTTTCAATAGAAGCTTTTTGAAATGATTTTTTTGCATTGTAATTTTGAGTTGGTCCATTTGTGTGAACTGGACAAGCACATGTACAGGCTAATGTTTCAGTACTGACTTCACCTTGGAGATAGTTTATAAACCTTTCTAAATCAGTGATTTGAGTTTTTAGCTGGGTTATAAGTTGTTCTTTCATTTTTAATGGGCTAACAATCTAAGTAGTAAATACATTTTAGTGAGTAAATTATTTAAATATGCGTTCATTCATATTACGTTAAAAATCATTACCTGATTAATTGCAAAATCTACTTGCCACCTCAAATCATCTGCTGAAAGTTTAGAAAAATCTTCTACATTGAAATTTAATTTTTCTTTCAGGTGATCTGTAAAAAGTGTTCATTTTAAAACTATATTCATCAAAAAATTATTCATTGTTACCTAGAGCACTTACTTATTATCAAATTCTGTCGTTCTAAAACAATACTTTGTGGTAAATCTGCAGCACCTGTTTCATATGCATATTTTTCCAAGTCTTCTAACTGCGATTTCAATTGGCATATTAATTCTTTTTGTTTATTTCTTTGCAATTCCATTTTTAAATCTGTTTCTTTATCATCTAATTGGATGCACTGTGTACAGAGTTAAAAATTATTTTTTAACAAATTTCCTGGGTTTACATATTTCAAAATTTTAATGAAAAACACTTTATTTATAAAGTTAGCATTTAAAACTAAAAATAAAGCAAACAACAAAATCTTTTTTAATTAAAAATTGATATGAATAGCATATGTATCTTACATCATGTCTATGAGTGGGAGTTGTTGGTGATGATGATCTTGTATTGAAAATAAGATTACTTTGAATATCAGGAATTCCTCTAAATGCAAACTCCTCTAATTCTTTTAATAGTTCTTCCTTTTTATCTGTCGGAGCATCACAGATTTGTTTTAGTCGAAATTGTACCTAAGATTAGATTAAACAGATATAAATATTAGTACATTTATTTAATTTCAATATGCGCATTTACTATTAATATTTAATGTCACCTGTGCAAAATGAGTTGTTAATGATATAAGAGATGAATTAAGCATTTCTTGCTCCTCCTCCAACATCCTGAGTTTTTCCATTTCATTGCAATGACTGAAAATGATGAGCATTTATTGATTATTCTTTAGAGAATTATCTCTTGTTTGTAGACACAAAGCTATTGTATTGTATTTACTAGTATCCTACATTGGAAAGTAGTAACCTATTGTTACTCGCACATATATGCTATTTCTCAATTGGAGCATCAACTTATTTAGGTACACAATTTAAATACTAAAATTAGTTTCAACGTTAAATTTACCAATGCAAAACACTATTATTTAACAACCCAAAACAGCTGCTATACGTAAAGTTCAATACAAAATATAGCCTATGGCTATTAATACCCCGTAAGCACGCATTATTATTTGTTTCAATAATTTCTAGACAACGCGTCGATCATAATCACGCGTAATACTTCAGTTAGTGCAAGAAGAGCAGAAGCTGCACTCCTCGAAAGCCCAGCCCCAGCCCAGCAAGATATCTTCCCTTCGTCCCAACCCAACTAACAGACCCACAAGTACAAACACCAGGAGTCAGGACAGCGGTGATTATAATCACCTCTCCACGCCGCCGTGTCCGTGCTTGTACTCCAGTGCGTAGTCGAGGTCGTCGTCGCCGTTGTTGGCGCCGACGGGGTCCCATCTCTCGCCGGACGGGCTCTCGTTGTCCTCGGAGACGTCGAGCTCGCTCGTGCTGCGCTGCTGCAGCAGCAGCCGCGGCGGCTCCTCCTCGGTCATCGTGACGTTCTCGTCGCACATTTTACCCTCGCCCTCCTCATATATTATAACACATGCGAGCAAGGAGAAGGAAAGCACTCGCGCCGCGAGAATCCTCTGCTACTCTGGGTACTTGTAATGTAAGTATGTATATTGTATCACCCTATCTTATCAGCATGCGTTTCCTTTGGCTCGTACACGCGCGCGCGCGCGCGGGTTTATGTAGTATGTGTTATGTTGATTGATCTAAAATGTATAACTGAATTAGGCGCGAGAACGACGCCGAGGACGATCGCTACTTCCTGCAGGTTTGTGTCGAGACATTTGGAAAAGCGCGCACCGTGGAGTGTGTATATACGAGCTTTTGGGTATACTTGAGGGGAGGAATTTTCAAATAACGTCCATGAGGAGAGACGGATGCTCGCGATTTGCCAGAAAATCGATTGTATTTCGTTTACGTCGAGCCTCCGCCACACGCACACTGTTAGGGAATCCAAAGTGAATTTTCCGCTACGCCATCTAGCTACTTGTTTATATATCAATGTGAGAGATTATGAGGATTTTTAATGATGAAAATCGAGTTGGAAGTGTGTTTTTATTGTGAATGGAATTTGTAAGGAGTTTTGTAAACATTTGGAACATTATGGAGCATTTTTAAAGGACCTTTAAGATACATTTTGGTGTTTGTCGTCTAGCAGATGACAGTGTGTCGTCTGCCAGTTATTGTTGGGTGATCACGTGGTCTGCTTCTAGGATTGACGTAAAACCGACAGAAAGCTAAACAGTTGCACCAGTGATTATATATTAGTAAACTATTTGGATATAATTAAGTGATGTTAAGCAAATAAGAAATCGTTAGAGAAAAGAATTGTTGTACACATGAATTAATATTTTTTTTGAATTTTCGTATACATTCCGAGGCAAAAATATATACAAAATGGATGTTAAGGTTAAAGTAATCAAAAAGTTTAATGACGAATTTGGATCTGCATTGACAAATTTAAAAGAAATTGAGCAAATGCACATGAAACTTGAATATGATAAAAGTAAAGTCAAAGAATGTGTAAGTATATTTTTGAGGTAAAAAAATCAAGGTAATATTTACATTGTTTCATAGATGTTTTATGTAAAAATATTTGTTTTTAGTTATCCTTAGCTTCCTCCGAAGCACCGTCGAAGATTCAAGAAGCTGTAGAAGAAGTTAATCAAATTGTCAAATGTATAAATGAAATGAAACACAGTTGTGAATCAGTAAATTTGAGTATTGAAGAAAGATTGCAGCAAGAAAATAAGACTTCTGAATTAGAAACTATTATCGATGATATTTCTTATTTAGAAAAGTCATCTATGTATTTACAATTTGTTAAGTTCATTGAAGAATTAAGGTATGCGATTAAAAATATAATAAAAATAAAAAAAACTGAATAAACAAATATTCATGTTAAATTTTTTTTCAGTACGGAATTGGAAGTATCACTACTTTCAGGAAATGATGAGGCTTGTGTTTCATCGTATGTTATTTTAAAAGAGACTTCTCAAAATCTTGATAACTCATTGTGCAGTAATTTAAAGAAATATGTAAATAACACTTTGTTATTTTGGTACAATGAAATTAAAAAGAAATTAACTGGGTATGTATTCAAAGTATTTTTAAATCAATTGAAAAAATTTAAAATTTACTTTTTTTTTAATTGTACAGAGAATATGCTGAAGTATTGAAAGCTTTGAAATGGCCTTTTTGTGGAACTAATGTAAGTGTATCGAATTCCCCTAGTCAGGAGTCTATGGCAAGATTTAAAATAATTACAGAACATCTGTTTCATCTGCAATTACCGTATCCTTTTTTGTATAATTTAATTAATGCATGAAAAATATTATAAAGTCATTAGCTCTTAAACCTTTAACAACCAGAGGTTTTTACATGAATAAATGAATTCTAAGGTATTGGTTTCATAAAAAGAGTGTTCATGAGTAAAAAACATTACAAAATTAAAATTAGTTCATGACGTGGATTAAATATATTATTTAATTAAACAGTTCGTAAAATTTAAAACTTTAAAGAATTTTCTTATTACATAATTATTCTTCTTATTTGATGCAATTTTAATGCATAATATTCTTAACACAAATTTATAGAGATAACATGATAAAACAATCGACATCTGGTATACTGACTTGTTTTTCAGCAGTGTGTTTACCAGTAACTTTACTTGTTCGTCCATTAAAGCAAAGATTTGTGTTTCATTTTACTGGTGTTAAGCAGACTAATAGACGTGATAAACCTGAATGGTTTTTCACAAAAACACTAGTTTGGATTAAAGACCATTCCGATTGGATAGAAAAAAACGTTCAGCCAATAGCTCATACAGCTGGTTTCGATAAAATAAACGTCAAAGTTGAATTTATGAGATCATTAGTTCAACTAGCAGTTGAAAAACTGAACTCTGAACTTTCTATTGTGCAATATGATGATGCTTTATTTGCTCATACTGTTGATGAAGCACTTGGTTTTGAAAAAGAGCTGAGGGATTCATTTTTATATCCATCTTCAGAACCTGCCACTGTTTTTGTTCTTACCCAGGCACAAGTTTTTGTAAAATGGATGACAATGGAAAAGAAATGTAAGATAAAGAAATTTAAGTATAAATATATAGCAAATGCTAAAATAAATTATTAATTTACAATTGTATTTGTTAGATGCTACTGAAAAAATGGATGCAATATTGAGTTCTGATACAGCTTGGTCAAGATTACCTGGTTTTGAAAAAGATGACATGAAAGTAACTGAATGTGCAGAAGCATTCCTCACACTTCTAAGTACAATATCTGATAGATATAACCATTTGCCTCAGCCTGGTCATAGGTAATAGAAAATGTTTTCATTTATTTACTATAATCTTAGCAAACAAAATACACATTTTGAACTTTAATTTTTCCAGATTGCAATTTTTAGATTTACAATTAGAATTAATAGATGATTGGAGAGTACGATTGCTACAGCTGTTACATGAAGATTACAAAGATCCTCTTATGTCTCTTATGCCCTCCATTCTTAATACTTTATATTATGTTACTAGTGTACTTCAAGATTGGGGTATATCCCTTGTAAGTAAAGATGCGATTTACTAATACATGTATATTGATATGGTTATAATTGCAATACATAAATAACATGAATAAAATTAACATCATCTAATATGTTTAGCCATTTATGAAGTTGCATTTTTTTAAAAAACAATTTGAAGACACAGAAATGATAATGCACGAAGATGAAATCTCAGACTCGTTTATAGAAGAAAGTAATACAAATGTAACTGTTTTCGATGAGGCTATAAGTTTATTGCAGAGGTTAGAGAAAAAGCTTATGACGGAAATCAACGATTCAGTATTCGTGGGAATTAAATCAAAAAGTAGACCATACTGCAATGAAAAGTACGTCTTTTTAAAGTAAAAAGAAATCATTTATAAAATATATTTAAATAGTATTATTTTTTTAGATGGTTTGCAATGCAGTCCGAAAAAGAAATGTTATTGTCGGTAACTCCAAGTGGTTGCCCAATGCTTCAAGAAATAGCTAATCGATTATATGGTCTGAACAATGCTCTTGCATTACCCTTGTTTGAACAATCATGGAAAAATTTGGCAAAGCGATTAGATCAAGTAGTTTTTTATTACATAAATATTCTCAACAACTTATTTTATCTAAATTTTATTAAACTTGTCGTTTTTTACAGTTTTTATTAGATGAACTTATTCTTCGAAATCAGTTTAATACTGGTGGTATCGCTCAGTTCCAATTTGATATTAAAAGAAATTTATTTCCTCTTTTTGGATTATACACAAATAAACCAGAATCATACTTTTCTCTGTAAGTACAATTTTATTAATTCAATGTAAATTAAGAAATGACCCTATTTAATAATCTTGTCAATTGTTTAAATTTCCATAAGAATTGGAGAAGCCTGTCTATTGTTAAATATGTTACTTGGCTCGGCTATTCTTTTGATGGAAGCTTTAGAGAATGAAGAAGATAACATAACAAAAGAAGTTTTGGCAGATGTCAATATTTATAAGCTTTCATCACGCATGACTTTGAAAGTACTAAGAAGCAGAATGGACATAAGTACCAGATGACAAAGACTGAGATCACTTGAGATCGATTAAATTTCGTTTACATTTGAAAACAAATTTTATATTAATAAAAAAATTTTAATTTTATCTTTACCTTACACTATTACATATTTACATTTAATGTACAAATTGTTTGTTTATATCTTAACATATCAAGTTTATATTGCCATTATCTGCTCCCAGTAGTAACAATCTGTTTAAAGGTAGAAGAGCCATTGCAGTTAGTACTCCTTTAAAAGCATCGTGTCGAAGCTTAGAAAAAGAATATGACGCGGAAACTTCAACTGCCGAATGTACGCCTATTCGGTTTGCTGTTGTTCCCGATATAAGCTGTTGTTCATATACTGCCATGCAGTGTATTGGCTCGGTTACACCTCTGTAACATGAATAAGTAATTAAATAAGATTTTTAAATTGTTTACTTATACGAAATTGAGGAATGGTTGCACATTATTAACCCTTTAAAGCACGCAGTTTTTATTTTGATTAATTTTAGCGAAACTTAGTTTCCAGAGATGTTTTCAGTCACTGATTGCAAATTTTAAGTAAAAATTAAAAGTTTTCAAAATCCAAGATGCGGACCTAATATGATAAACTACAATTTTAAAAAATTAAAATTTTGTAATTCCGATTCCATATTTGCAATTAGTTACCCAAAAACTCTCCGAGTATTCGTTCTTGTCCCGATATTTCCCGTAGCTCGCTTAAATTTTTTTTAAAGAAGTATTGATTTTCATACTTTGATTATAACAGTTTTAAAATTTAGATATATTAACATTTAAATGTACTTCTCTATGCTTTTACATTTTACCAGATCTAAACATAAAAACCATATGATTCAGATCTAAATATAAAAACATTGATCTAAGACAAAAGTGAAGAATAAAAGGTGATAATTCCGGGTTAGCGAAGTACCACGAAGGGTTAAGAAAACATGTATTGGGGTAGTTTTAACCGCTACCTAATAATAACGGTACACATAATTGAACGTACTTTAAATAAAACTTTAATTTCCCATCAATTGCACTCCATACCGCGATAGTTTGATCAAGAGAAGAGCTTATTATTGTTGTTTCATTTAATGCTTCCAATTGAAGTATCTGAAAAGTAACGATAGATAATGTTAATAGTTATTAAACCAGTATACATTTAGATACACGATAAATTAAGAACTGAACTTTACCTCGCATTCATGCCCTTTCCAAGAAGCAATTATCAAACCAGTACGAATGTCTAAGATTGTGAGAAAACCAGAAGCCTGACCAAGTGCAACCCAGTGACCACTTGGAGCAACTGCTATGCACCTCACTAATCCAGTAGGATTCATAGAAACCTGAAAATAAAAAATTTACTTTTATGAAAAAACAGTACTTAAGTACCAAAGTATTAAGCTACTTTTGTTTGTTAGTAAAGTACTTAAAAAAATACAATTTATGAAAACAACTTTAAATACTTTTGTTCAAGTACTTGGTAAATAAGTATTTGAAGCCCTTTTTCCAAGTACTGGTAGAACGTTTTACGATTACTAAAAGTACTTTTTACGTGTATTTGAGAACATGAAGTACATTTTACGGTGGCTTGAAAAAGATACTTGAATTATATTTTAAGAGTACTTTAAAAATATTTTTGACTAGTATCTGACTAAGTAATTAGGAAAAGTATTTGATGTAGTTTCTGTAAGTACTTAAGTACTTACGATACCCTGAATTCTTTACATCTAAATGAGACGAAAAAATCTCGTTGTACGTTACATTATCCTTGTATTTAAAAAAGATATTTTTAAAAGAGTATTTTTAAAAGAGTATTTTAAAAAGAAAATTCTAGTAAAAAATAAAGCAAGGTTATATTTTGATAACATCAGTTTGATAGAATAATAGCAAAAATCGTGACAATAAACTCACATCTCTATTCTACATAAGTCTAAAAAATATTTTCTGCGCTTAAAATTTATAAATCACACAAGTGAATTAACGGTAAATTTTAAATTATTATTATTAGATATAAGAACTCAAAAGTACGTTTTTCCAAGATATTAAATGGTCAAAAATAAGTTAAACCCCGAAAATAAAAAAATGTTTAAAGCCCAACTGGAATTTTTTCCAATACTTAAGTATTTAAGATAAAATGCTCAAGCATGTACTCGGTTACAAGTATTTGCACTTAAACTTGTACTTTCAAGTAAAAAAGTACGATTTTCCCCAGGTATTACCTGTTCGGAAAGTAATTATACGAAGGATTTTGTTAGAATAATTGATACGCAATTTTTATTTAAAGTAGTTATTATTATAACATTGGCTGGGTTGTTACAACGCGCGTTGAAACTGCTGTTCTGTACAAGGGCTAAAGTACATCTGACCTCTGCATCATTCTTTATTGAGTTAGAAATGAGCCGCTCTTCGCACCGACGAGCGCCGCAAACATATAATACATAAGAAACTCGAGAACGTTATCGCGTTTGAACCATACATAACGTTTTAGAGATCTTTTGCAAAGCAACTTATTATACAGTTACATTTTCTTATTACCAATGAATTCTATCCGTACCAATACCCTACTACACTTTTAATTCTCGCCGAAAACCCAAGCAATAAATAAAAAAGCACGACGAACCTTCATCTCGTTGACGTATTGGAACGTGCGACAGTCGATGACCCTCAGCGTTATGTCGGCGGTGGCGACGAGGATCGTGGTGGACGGGGCCGGGCTCGCCACCAGGACGTTGACGGGGGCCGAGCGCGGCGACTCCGGACAGCCGAGGAAGGAGCCCATGAACGGATCCCAGCAGTGTATGGCGCCGTCACAGGTCACGGCGTAACGAAGGGACTCCAGGAAGGTCAGGGCGAGAATGGACTTCTTGTGGCCGGCGTACGTGTACTGGCAGGAAGACACGACGCTGCCGTCGCCCTGAGAGGTTTCGTCGTTGTAAGATTAATCACGAGGTGTGGCAGAGATTGGAGATCTATGTTCAATTTATCGATAGGTTTTTCATTTTTTACTATCGAGGAGAGCGTCGGACCGCCGGTCTTTAGGGATTGTTTTCTGGTAGCTAAGTATGTAGGGCAGTATCCGTATTTTAACGAATGGGCCCCTGTATAGCATATTTTATTAACATTGTTAGTATATTTATATATACATGATTTTTAAGATTGGGCATATATGGGTAATGCTAACGTTTTTAGGTGCATCTCAGGTTGTACAATCTATTAGATCAATCTACGGGTACTGAGTTTCATTTTGAGGTATCAGAAAACTATTTTCAAAGTTTCAGAAAAATCTGTTTCCCGAAGGTCTGATACTCTCCTTGTATGTTAAAATATTTTTTTGTTATTCAAATAAGTTTTTGCATCGTAAGAACTAGCCAATTTTATGGAAAATTTAAATGTGTTAGTTTTGTAAGAAGCATCGATATAATTTAAAATCACATGCACATTTTGAAGGATTTTGAGTTGTTTGTTGCTTACATAAAAATTATGTTATAAATCATTAGAAATATTCCATTACATTCAAATGATTAATTTGTTGTATTAAAAAAACATAATAAGGAATAAACGGTAGATATTAAATTTTAACGAATTTCTTCCTGTTTTTAAAATATTTAAATTAAATCATTTATCGTACTTGACTTCTTAAACTCCATAATTTGACGGTGCGATCTCGAGCACCGCTCATGAAACTGTTCTCGTTATCAAGAACATATAGACATCTAACGCTGTTATTATGTCCGGCGAATGTTTGAAGTTTTATCTGTTTGATGTTGAATTTTGTGTCTTTGTCCGATCTGCCGATTTCGTGCTCCCAGTATGCCAGCCAATTGCCCCTGAGCTGGCGACCAGCAGATGAAAAAGGACTCGATTCTCTGATGGTTGAAGAATCATTGTCTGTTCCTTGAGATCTTGTTATGAAGTCCTTAATTAAAAAAATTAAATTAAAATTTTACGACACTAAGAGTGTTTAGTGCTACAAATGCATATAATATGATTTTTGTGATTACAAAATTTATGTATTTACATTTGCAGCACTATCTTTAAATTGAGTATATAATATTATTGAACTATACCTGAACTTTAATTTTATTGCCTATTGTAGATATTTTCCCAAAGCCCTTAGCATTGCAATCGAGGAACTTTTTATTTTCCGAAGCTTGAAAATTCATAAATCATTAGTAAACTTGCTGTGAATATAAATGATTCAATCAATAGAAATTAACTTACGAATACTGGATGAAGCTGGAAAAAGTAGTTCTTGTTCAAATTCATGAAATAGATCTCTTATGAGCTGATGATTCTTAATCAATTCATCCATAATTTCATCGCTCAAAAGTCGATAAAACGCCACATAAGCTTTATGAGCAAGCGAAGCCGAGAAAACTTCTTTAAGTTCCTCAAAAGCCTATATCGAAAATTGAAAAATTTTAATTAAATTAATTTGACTGTTTATGAACGGTCGGCTTCTAAACAGCAACTCTAATTTTAAAATGAAAAATATTCTTGCTAATTTTAAAGTACCTTATATTTTTTAGAATCCGAATGATTTGCGTCTTCTACAGTAGAAGGTGAAAAAGAATCGGTGTTAGCAAGATCTGCTCCAGATTTTGGATGTGAACTACTAAACATACATTTATAGACACTAGATGAGATAATACATGATGTATAGTAATTTAAAGTTTGGTTCGGAATATTGTGATAAGGTATTTAATTCATATTTACTAGATAGAAAATTATTACATCTGTATACGCCGAAGTAGAAAAAGACGAGGTCTTATCTGACTCGGGTTATGTTTTTTCGCGTTGGGGTTATCCGATTTGTGGGGCAGGCTTAAAATATAAGCGACCGATTTGGTCAAATCGGGTTACCCGTAAAATATCGGATTAAGTAAACGTTCAAATGGGGTGTTGCTCGCAAAATATACACAAATAAATTGGATGCACCGTTCAAATACCTTTACCATTGAAATTAGCTGTTTGTGCGAAAAAATGGTCTGAAGAATATACGATGAAGAAATGAAGAAATTGAAATGGTATATGACGTTCAAAAGAGGGGCAAAAGTAGACATTTCTTTTCATTGAAAAAAAAAAAAAAGAATTATCAAAAATAAAAAGTGTTATCACTTGTATAAATCTCTTACAATTTATTAGACATTTGTGATGAAATTAAACTATTTTAATATAGGTAACTTCTCTTTGCTTAGATGACCCGGATTTTTCGCGCAATCTAATCGGTCCTGAGTCACAATTTGGACATGTCAGATCGCATTTAAATTTTTTTATTTGTTTAGTACATAATCCGATTCTACTAAATAATTTCCTCGGATTGATTTTTATTTTACATCTGGATGACGAAATTTTATAAACATAAAAATTAACTTACCTGAGCCGATTGTTATCTTTTGAAGTATTTGCTATATCTTCATCGTTTTTTTCGGGTTTTTCAGTATTGAATACTTTTTCAAAAGCTGCGAAGAATCGCTGAATAGGCGTAGTTAAGTGATTGTTTGCCATTACATTTCCTAAGCGAATTATTAAAATAAATAAGGTTTCGAGATATTTATTTGCCAAAACAAAACGAGCCATTGCTCCATTTGGGAACATAAATCTAACCGTTGACAATATGCGGACAGTTGGTAGCAATATTGATTTAACTATTCCTTCCTATAATAAATTATATGTAATTAATTAAGTGTTTAAACACTTAAAGTCTTGTTTTAAAGTATAATTTTCATATTTTTTTAATAAAAAAAAAACAGTTTATGAATAGAAATTGTATGAAGTATATTTTCTCCTTATACTAACATGAATAACGTCCATTAACGAAGAATCACTTAAATACGGGATCACATGAATAAGTAAAACAAGACATGAAATAAGTCCTCCTTCTAAATTTGGCGTCAGTTTACGTTTGCATTGCGCTACAAGTTCTGTCATGTGAGAAAAATACTGCAAAACAATAGTGTGCTCCCCATATAAACCTGAAAATATAACGATACAACAAATATTTATCTTATTTTTAAATTAAAAGAAAATTTACTGTTTTTAAATACAGAGGAGAATATCCCAGTACGGACACCTATAGTTATTTCGGCTGTAACTTTGTATTGCTACGGTGAAAATCAAAATTTCAAACTGGAATTTGTCGTATGATTGGACCTTTTTGATGTAATAAATTAGTTGTTGTCAAATTTAATTATCAGAATTAAATATTATTGAAATACAAAAATTAAGATTCTGAGTTTTCAATAAAGTGTCTCCCACTAGGGATACCTATAGTTTTTAGAAGAGTATTTAAATCATATCAGATATAAAATAATTAATATTTAGTTAGCTTATGTACTGGACATGTGTTTCACCTTCGGAAAATAACTTTTGACACGAAAAAAACGGTTATTTCATTATTCTTGCGAGAACTTTCGGTCAGGCGATTAAAGGAAAATTATAATGTAGGGTATTTTATAAATCTAATAAGTCCAAACGGACAAACAATTCCACAAACTCCAACCGACGCTTGAAATCCGGGAAACACGTCGAGTAATAACGTTCGGAAAATTCGCTCGCCTAACGACATGCGAGCGTCTGATTGGAGGCCACAGCGAGCGGCTAGACTTAGCTGGGTCCGTCCGTGCGCGTGCACATTAACGCTGCAATAAACGCTTATAACCATACTCATTATGGTGATGCTAAAGCCACCTGTGACCGACAAATACGAGGATCCACTTTTCTCATTTCATTTTCAATTTTGAGTAAATATCTCTATGGAAAGTTGTTATTCCAATAAAAAAGAACAACTTTTCAGAGAGATATTTTCTTAAAATTTGAAAATGAATGAAAAAAGTGGATCCCCGTATGTACCAGTAACACGGGGTTTAACATCACCTTAAACAAATCTGATCTACCCTTGCTGTGCTCCTTATTTAACCACCCTCCATCCTACAATAATATACATTTAATCCAACATATATAGCGCTGTTATCTTGCGGTAGGACCCCAATAACTATTGGTGTTCATACTGTCCATACTAGGAGGAAGTCTATACTCGGTAACTCTCCCGTAATTAAACGTTTAAAAATGTAACACTTGTATAATATTTAGGAGTGTAATGGCTACTTAAAAAACTTGGGTATACCCTACTTCTTCAAGTGCCCAAACAAGTAGTACTATCCAAGTTCATTGGGTTATCCTAATAACTACTGCTAGCCATACGTCACTATGTATAAAAAAGGAATTAAACTACAGATATATAATACAGATGGTATCCCATTACCTATGGGCTGGCTTAGCAAATTTCAACTACTTTTTACTGGCTATTTTTACTTTAGCAACGCAATATATCGGTGAATTCGAATAATCCGACGTTTGAATACAAATTTTATACTTTGGAACTCCTATATATTGTATAGTAAAAATTTGCAGTGCAAAACTTACTATCATAATCTGGACCGATAGGTTACCAATAAAATACACTGAAAATATTTTTGATTAAAAACTAATGCCTGATAGAGTTAAAATCTATATCACTTGTTATCGGAAACCGAAATGCATGACCTTACCGAATGAAATTTAAACTACAAAACCATGTCTCCCTTGCGTCTCTGGCATACGACTTCGCGAATTGCAACCGTCGACACAAATACCAACCACGTCAAAACAAATTTTTGAAACAAACCCAAAACCCGCAAACCTTCGCAAAGACCTATATGAGCAAATCCTAAAATCGTGATTACTGGAATTCGAACACTTATATTGCTTGTAAACCTTGCCTGTGACATTTAAAAATTCTGAAAAAAATCAGTTATACTTTAAATTGTACTTTATTAAAATAATTTGTTAGAAGAGGTTTCTTCGAATGAAATTATATTTACAGCTGATAACGTAGTAGAAAATCGAGTAAAATTATCGTTCCGATTATTAAAAAACTAAATGTCCACGACCGTCATTTGAAATTATAACAAGTGCTCGCAACCAGATTGGCTCTAATTTTGTATCGCTATATCGTGTGATCTTGGTATTGTATAGAACTCCTCCAAAAGACAAACGTATGCCTTTTAAGGTAGTTTAGTACGATAGTTTAGAATATTCATAAGAAATAAAGAAAAAAACAACGATTTCTTAATAATAATGTCAGTACCGTCACACTTTACATCTGTAAAAAGTGCACGCATCCAGTTTGGCTCACATTTTTTGTGGATACTGTGGATACTGCCAGACATTAACATATTTCTTCCCAAGAGGCCATTTTATAGTCGATTGGTTTTTTGCCTAAAACCGCCATTTTGAAATTTTCCAACGGAAATTTCAAAATTCTGACTTCAGAATCGGAAACAGAGAACAATTTTACTTCAGAAAAGTGCTATTGGTTATTATTATTTTTTTCGACAATTTTTTAGGCCAAAAACCAATCGACTATAAAATGGCCGCTTGGGAAGAAATGGGTTAATATAAAATAGACCTCCTGTAAAGGACAAGTGTGTGCCTTGACAAGTAATCGAGTATCGATAGGTTGAAACATTCTGAAAATGTCGCATGTTCGAGACAGGCCGATTCTGAGGATCTGCCCATGTTACACACGGTGTCACTCACCGACGATGGAGCTAAGGCACTCGAGAACCTTGGCGGCATTGGCGTCGCCCGAGAGTCTCAACCTGTTGGACTCGAAGGACTCGTCGGGCTTGTCGGCGCAGGCCGCCGTGTCGAAGCTCGGCGCGAGGTTCTCCCGGCCGAAGTAGCAGAGCGTCAGCATGCGCAGGAGATTGCGCGACAGGTAGCGAGACGTGAGCACGGGCCCGAGCCTGTGCGACAGCCAGATCACCGACTCGGCGCTCATCTCCGAGGCCGAGCACTCGGTGTACGTGAAGCGCCGCTGCTGCTGCTGATGATGATGCTCTCGGTTCTTGCAGACGATGTCCTCGTCGGTGGGTTCCTTTTTGTTGCTCGTCAGTGCCGAGGCCGCCTCGTCCTCCTTTTGGACGTAGACGAAGGACGACTCGAAAGGCTCGGTTGAGGTGCTGGCTTCCTCGGGTGCTCCGCTGCTGTTGTTGTGTGGTTTAGTGAGAAAGAGAAGGTTGTAGAATGTAGGTTTTTTTAGGTTTGGTAATGGGGCGTTTGGGTATTTTCTCATACATTTTTTAAATTGCAAAGCTTGTTAAAAGGTAAATGTAACCTCGGTTACGATGGAAAAAATTATTTTATATTGTTCAAATGTACGTTATAGAGACTAGGAAATAAGATTTTCGATTTTTTTTTCTTTCGTTTTTCTTTAACGTTAAAATGCACACAATTGCGTATTTAAATTGTACACACGAAATTATAAAAATCAATTAGATATTTTACGTTTAGATTTATGTGCGTACATTTTTTAAGGGTTTATACTGCAAATCGCTCGAAACATTTGTGTAATATGTAAGAAGTAGTAATTTTGAAAAGTTTTAAATTGTTTTATCGAAAGCAGATGCGCGAGGAACATAAAATGAGTAAAAAATTAAGTCTAAAGATAAACGGCTTAAAGATGGTAAGTAGAGAAACGCAGAGGAACTACGAAACTAACGTTATCGTTTATAGAGTTTTATAAAATGGGAAAAAACTTGATTCGGAGAACCAAAGGGAAACTTAAGAAAAAATCGGGTAAAATTTGATGAAGTAAGTGAAATATCAAGATTTTATCAGACATACCTGGGGACGCAAGGACATGCTTTTTACCATGCAACTTAATAATATAAAATTATTCGAATGATGTGGGACGTTTGAAAATGCAATTTTAAGTTTTCTTATGTAAAAAATGTGTTTCAAGAAACACTTTTTATTTCAAGAAAAATATGTTTTTTTTCCCCTCAACCATACCCAACCCTTAAGTTGCACTATTGGTATTTATTACTTGTAAATCTTTATTGATCAATTTGATTTCATAGAAAATCGTTTCCGATATACTTTGAGTCACTACGGATTTGCGACTAGAAGTGTTTGTGAAGTAATTAAAAAGAAACCCTTTAGAAGATTTAATCATAAATAGTACTATTTCTTTTACCTGGGTTCCAGTTTGGAAGGATTGTTCGTTTCCGTAAAGGAGCCTGGAAAAGGCAAATCTTCACTAGTCGTCGTGCTTCCCACCTTGCAACAGATACTATTGAACTCAGGCACGGATTTACCGGCTGTAACGTCCAGAGTCTTTGGTATAGGTATCATGGGTGATTTTGCGCTACTTGAGAAGGGTGACTTTGCTTCACTAGAGAAATCCTCGATTTCTAGATTGAAATCGAAATTTAGACTTTGAGGCGTTTCGACGTTAGGAGACGGAGAAAACGTGTCTTCCGTTTCCATTACGAAAACCCCTGTAAAATAAGAATTTCATGTTTTTTTGTAGAACAATAACGTTGTTGAAAACATCCAATGATTCATAGCCAAACTATTGGTAGCAGGCAATTAATTAAAAAAAGTTAAATGTGTTTGTGTGTGTGTGTGTGTGTGTGTAAGAATATCGCATTTAATTTTGTATATTTTCGTTATTTTTTATTGCTGAATATTCTTACCATCGCTATTTTCAGAAGCGCCATCACTTTTTGTACATGCATCAGCTTTTGTCTCATTTAACATTAGAAGTGCGTTTTCTGATTCAACAGAAGAATCTTCATCAAGCGGGGAGAGAATAACATCTACATCACTGCTACTACCAGTTAAATCACAGTCTCTGAAAATATTTTATTGCATTTTTTTATATTTTACAAAATAATTATTTAAAAATATATGTTATTTGAGAAATTATTAGTATGTATGCAATCACTTACTTTAAAATCCCCGCTTTATCAAGATTCGAATTCAAAGATCCAGATAAATGATTTCTATAACCACCAACGGCTTCCACAAGAGGAGTAATAAAATTCTCTAGGAAACACCTCAGACCAAGGCGAACCATTAATTTTAATAAAAAACTTCTATGATACAATCTTACAGTCTTAAATTTTGTGACTAGGTTCCCTGGCAACGTATTTGCGAAGGACAATTTATCCATAAGTGAGCCTCTATCATACAGATTCATAATTGGAAGGAGAAATATATTGGCAGTCTCTCTAGGTCCCAAAGCTCTGTAAATATTAAAATACGTTCAAGAATAATTTTTTTTAGAATAACAACATTTTTATTAATCTGCTTTTTAGCAGTATGTATATTATCTTTAAAAGTAATATAATTAAAATATTGATAATCATAATAAATCTTGAGAAAAGCTGAGGATAAAATCGAATAAACAAAGCATATTAGAAACTAAAAACAAATAGTACCAAAGCAATAATTACACAGTTATGAAAATGAACCTACATTGTTTATTAAAAATAAATAACATACATATGTATGCTACTTCAATAAAGAAAATATATTAAAATAATTTTCAAACTAATGCTTGTAGATTTTTTACGCACTACAATGCAAAAGTAGAAAGTAACAAACGAATCTGATTGATAATATTTGCAGTTATTATATCGTATTATTTAATTGGTAATATTTGAAGTTATTATATTGGTAATATTTAATTGACTGAAATGTTTGTACGTTACAAAATAACAAAAATCTTCTTATGAGCGTTGGTAATTTTTAAAACCTTTCACAATTCTGACATTGGAAATTGTGTACTCTGGATATATAGTTGGAAAATTGGCCATAAGATGCTTCTGAGAATTATCAACATTTTGGTGCAAATCGCTGGACAAAAAGTATGCATCCAGTTTTAATAGTAGATAGTTGCATTTGGCTTTAAAACTAATGAAAATATACATAATGAACCCGACAATTTGCAACGTGTATGTGGAGATTTGACATATTCGCTTTTCTTCAGGTGGTATAATGTTTCATATTGAAAATCATGTTTTGGGCGCGAGACGGAACTGATATTTTGACTCTATTTTATTGATTTATTCTAAAAAACAATCAACCGATCGGTCCCTGCAATGTATCCAAGAAAGTTGACAACATTATACATACACATATTATTAGAGCCAGCAAATAGTATATTACGATACATGTGACCTAAGTGGCCCATAATTGCACGGCGCGTAGTTAGCGCCCGAGCGTAGCGAGGGCGATACCGTCGCGCCGTGCAATTATGGACACTTAGGTCACGAGTATCGTATACTATTTTGTAGCACGAGTGACATAAACCCGCCACCGACATCGGGGAGGGTGTATGGTGCGGGGGTGGGCCGGGCGGGGAAGGAGGGGGGGTTTCGGGGGGGCGAAGCCCCCCCGCATAAAAAAAATAAAAATATAATCCAAAAAACATAAAAAATAAATTAAAGAATTTAGAAATCGTATAAACAAATTATTATTTAACCAAAATTCATTAGTTAATTAATAATCAATGTCAACTTTTATACATTGTTTGAATAGAACCTTATATAAATAATATATTTTGTTTTTTGAAAAGATAATAAATGTTTATTATTACCAGTTAATTAGAATATATTTATTTACCCTATCTTGAAATTTTTTAAATTACATTTTAATAAATTTCTAATATTAATCATGAAAAAAAATTAATACTGAATTTTAAATTGAATTTCAGATTGAATATTCAAAATACGCGCCAAATTGTCATATACAATCATTTGAACTAACCTCTAAATTTGAAGCATTATTTTAAGGATTTATAATTATTCTCTGATTCTTGACATGCGTATTTACTGAGGTTTACTACTTCTTCTTTCTATTATTATGAACGAAAACGTTTATTTTGAGTGTTTTTAGTTTTTATTATAGGATAGTAGGGATCTGTGGCCTATGTGAATTCATTATTACACTGTGTAATAAAGCGCCACTTAGGTCACGGATAAGCGTGACCTAAGTGCGGGTTTAGGTCACACAGTGCTATAAATATTTTTTTTTCATTCGTACCCTCGTATGCGAGCTCTGGATGCCATCTGTATAACAAATAAATTTTAACAACAACAAACATTACATTCTTTTGTTTACTGTTTTTAAATTTTAATACTCTAAAATTTGTTATTTATATATGCATAATTTGCATAATACTACTAAAAAGTGTGGCCATCGTCATCTCTTCGGCCAAAATCACCCTGTTTTACCGTATGTAAGGCAAAATTATCTTTACAATTAAAAAAGAAACAAGTTTAAAAATTTAACAATTTAAACAACTAGATAATTTAATAGCTGCGCAGCGTAAACCATGTATAAATAATCAGTTTCTTTTCTCGGATACTAATTCGAATATCAAGTTACAAATTTACAAATATTAGTGGGATTAAAATATTTAAATGGAAAGATAACAGGAACGTTCTTATGATGACAAAAACCATAAGTGTTGTTTGACTAATATCAAAACAAATAAAAAGATTTTATTATTAAAAGAAGCCACTGTACTGTATGTGTTGGACTATAGCAAACCAAAAAAAGGGATCGCGCAGAGTGGGGGTAAGTCACCGGTAATTAAGGAGAAACAAAGCGAGCTACACTGTAAAAAATCATTGTGGAATTTTACTACTCGTTTCGTAACTTTACGACTTTGAGTGACGTAAAAACACCATTAGAATGGTATTATTACCAAACTTGGTAAATTTACCACTTTGGAAATGGGTCGGTTTGTTACTTACTTTGGATATGGTGATTTTACCAACGGAAATGGTGTAATAATTCCGCAACATATGCATTGTAAAAGTACCACATACGGAACGTTTCCGCTGACGCCATCTTGGACGCAGGAGAAACTGTCGGTTAGCTTCCGAAGTATTTTGTATGACAAAACAGAAATTAAAGTTAGAGACAGTCTATAGGCTTTTAAATAAAGTATAAGATAGTAATTAAAAACACTGTTTAAGAGTGACAAAGTGTTTCGAAATTTTTAATTGTCTGCATAGCAAGACTAAAATGGCCAAAAGGCAACGAATTTGTGAAGTCAAGTCATCATAGGTCGGTTTGTTACCTACTTCCGATGTGATAATTTTACTACTCAGTTTTTTTACAGTGTACTAGTGGCCAGTTATTAGTATGCGAATAGAAGGGAAAGCTGGCAATTCTTGTATTTTATAATGCATGCTCGTGCAGTTTGTAGCCAGTGCAAGATGAGTGCAAAAAGTACAGCTTTTACAGTCATATACGATGAACCGTTACGAATTGACGAGACCAGCATTATAGTTAATAATGTATAGGCTATACAGTCGGAGTAAAAAGTAAGGAAAATGTGAAAAAATGAATTTTCGGACGCCAAGATTGGTTGAGAATGATGTGTTTATAACAAAACACAGTGAAAATAACTATTCAAAAGGTTTTTGAGAGCTAGAAATCAAGTTTTAATCATTTATGTCATAAACTTTTGAATTTTAAGGCTTTAAATGGCAGCCTACAATAACATCTCATGAATAATACTTCTTTTCGAGAATTGGAATATGTTAATACGATTCATACTAATAATTACTGAAAATTTCGAGAATTTTTCATTTTTGTTTCTATATCTATTTTTGTATTTTCCATATTAGAACGTGTGTTAACGCGTAAATATTAAAAATTGCAATAACTTTAAAAAAATCTGAACCTTTCTGAAATTTTGCATGTGGTTATAACGATAATAGACACCTATTATCAGAGCTTAACCTGCGAGTAAGCACACTTTTCGGTCCTACGCGAAAATGCCATTTTTTTCAACACTTTTTTGGCTCTATTTGAAGCTAAATAACGTTTCTGAAAAATACGTAAAAGTGTCAATATGTAAAAAAATCCTTTGATGTTTTATTACGGTGACGTCATTATTTATACAAAGGAACTTTAAAACTTTGTAACTTGTATAAAGCGTATAATAATTTTCAAAAATTCGAATTGATCCATGAATCGGCTTAGGTTCTCTACCTACTTATTAAACGCCGACTAGGAAATTTAAAAAATTTTTTTACCCAATTGTCATACAACATAGGACTGGCAGAAAGTCCAATATGTGCAGGTTTTATTTGGAAGAAGGGGAAACCTCATCTCATATTCTCTGCAAGTGCCCAGCAATCATGAGCAAGCGGAGAATGGTGACTGGGGAATTTTTCCTCGCTGAACAAGATATAGCTAATAGCAGTGTGGGAGAGATACTTTCCCTCTGGAAAGTAATCTGGAACCACCTGGAGTCAAAATAACTGAGGGCAGAAGCTAATATTGACTCTGGGCGTGGGGCGAGATTTTACATGAAATCGGTACCCGACGCCTAGAGGATTAGTAGGGTCGCAAAGGGATTATCCAAGCGACATGAGTCTGGCATAAGACTCAACCTAGAATTTTCTAATAATAATAATACCCAAATGTCATTATTTTTACATATAGCCTATAGTCGGGTAAGACACATCATCCGCTCAAGTTTCATAAAAGCTTTACCTGGCAATCGGATCGAACAGGTGCCACGCGGCGAGTACCGCACTAAGCGGTTGCTCGAAAATTTGCTTCACGTGGGGAACGATCAACTGAAGGCTCGTCTCCGTGGCTATCCCGGCATGAGGAAGGAGTTTCTCCAGTTCGTTGGCAATAGCCTTGACCTTGCACTCGTTAATCTTGCAGAGAAAAATGATCTTCGTCTTCTCCATGTTGCCGTCCTCATCCATGCCCTGCGTTACCTGATCCAGCTCGCGACAAAGATTGTTGTACTCCTGAATCATCTCGACGACTCCGTACAGGTACTGGAGGTATTTCGAGGAGGGAAGTAGTAAACCGGAGAGGAGTGGCTGAAGGATTTGGTGAGCCGAGGGCGGTGGAAGTCCCATGTATGTGACCGTCGGATATCGGCAGACATTAGCGTTCACTTGATTGGACGGTGTAGTGCCTTTATTGTATTCAAACGAAAAGAGTTAATATTGTGATGCTGTTTATTTTAGTATGATACATTTTTAGAAAATGTACAATTTGTTGCTAAAATTATAATACAAAGGAGAGCGTTTGTGATAATGATTTTTTCGATTAATTTAAATCAGATGCCCATAAAACACGATTCAACTTTGAATCCAAAAATTTGGTACAATTTCATCTTTGAATCTAGATTTTAGATTCATTTATGAATCAGACTGTTTTGCTGATGGATTAAGAAATTAGTAGACATATTTATTCTCAATTAATCAAAGTTCAAAGATGAAACGAGCAAAAATTTCGTCGATTCATTTTTTAATAGAGAAGAAATTTACGACAATCAAAAGTAGAATAGAAGAACACACACGCACACACGCACACACACGCACACACACGCACACACACGCACGCACACATACAATCCAACAATCCCCTAAGAGCACGAATCATTTTAAAATTGTTTTAAAATCATTCTTTTAAAAACTTTGTAACGTTTGTAAAAAAGTTATAAAAACGTTATTAAAACGATTTAGAAACGTGAAATATGTCCGAAAGTTTTTTGTGAGAAAATCTAAAACGTTTATATAACGTTTTATAAATGTTCTTTAAACGTTCATAAAACATTTTCCAAATAATTGAATAAAAATGGATTAAAACATTTAAACAATATATTCAAATAACACTTAAATGGAAAATTGTTGCCAGTATGGGTCGTACCATCCGGATGATACTTCTACTGTTGGCAATCCTTTCACACTTGAATGTATTGGTTTAAATATTTGAATTAATTTTTATTCAATTATTTTAAAAACGTTTTATAAACGTTTTAAGAACGTTTATAAAATGCCATATAAATGTTTGAAGAATGTTTATACAACTACATATAACCGTTTTATAAACGTTTTCGATTTTTCCCACAAAAGAACTTATGGAAATTTTTCACGCTTGAAAACGTATTAAAAATGTTTATATAACTTTTTTAACAAACGTTTTTAAAACATTTAAACATATTTTACATAAAAAAGTAAGAACTCACCCCCGGCCTCTCCAACTTCCGCGAAATCAATGTTGTAACTCTTTGGTATGGCGTCGATCCTGAGCAGCAGCATGACCGCGCTCTGCGCGCACTTGGGCAGGCCGCTGGGCGCGCCCCCGACGACGTTCAGACTGGCCCCTAGCCTGCCGGCGAACGAGATCTTCTCGGCCTTCCAGACGGCCCGGAACTTCTCCGCCAGGAAGACCTCGACGATCAGACAGCCGAGTATCTGCTGCTCCTTGACGCGCGCCTGGGCGATGACGAGCCTCTGATTGGGCGCGCCCTCGGCCGAGGAGACGCGCGGCTCGTACACCCGGTGGCCGACCCTGTTGACGAAGGCGTGAATCGTCTCGACCTGCAGCAGGGCCGCCGCCGGATTGTACTCCTTCGGCAGGAGGATCGGTTGCTCGTTCACCCTCTCCGGCTTGTTGACGCCGCTGCCGCCGCCGCCGCCGCTGCCGATGTCGTCGACCAGCGGCTGCAGCGAGCTGCGCGAACGGCTCAACAGACGGCTGAAGGTCAGGGGCGAGGAGCGCGTGCAGGCGTTCGAGACGGCGACCGCGTGCGAGTCGTCCTCCTCCTCGCCGGAACTGCGGTGCTCGTCGTTGGCGAGCTTGACGATTGGCTCGTCGCTGTCTGTTGCGAGAATTTTTGCAGTTTTTTTATTTTTGGATTGATCAATTTGTTTACAGGCCTTGCGGATTAAGTATGCGATTTACAACAAATTGTTGTACAGTTTTATAGATGGAAAAAATAGTTACTCGCCGTAAGCATTAATAATTTTATGCCCATCTGAACGAAAATGGACACTTTTTTCCCTGAAAAGCGAGACCAAAATTACACTTTTTGTCCGCAAATCACTTTTTTCCCGCAAATGCGGGATAATAGTATATTACGCAACGAGGGGCGAAAATGGGTATTTTCAAGCGAGGATGATGATTGAGCACGAGTGCTCAAAATCATCATCCGAGTCCGGAAGTACGCTTTTGCCCCAAGTTGCGTACCGTATTTTTTATAATTAGTGCATAAAGAAAGCCATTCTTTGTCGTCTACAAAGTGGATTGAGAATAGAGTTTTTCGAGTCGTCCACTTAAGTCTATGACATATTATATATATATATATATATATATATATATATATATATATATATATATATATGTATGCATGTATATATATAAAATTTTCAAAATTTACCAGTATTTTCCAAAATTTTCTAAAATTTGTCAACAGTTTCCAAATTTTCTAAAAGCTTTATTAAGGAAATGGAGCAAAAATAAATAAAGGGTACCGAAAATACTCATTTTCGCTACCGAAAATAAAAGGTAGCGAAAATGAGAATTTCGGTACCCTTTATTTGACGCTCGGAAAACTCTATTTTTGCTGCACTTTATAGGCGCCGAAAATGGTCTTTTTAATTCACGTGTTATAAAAAAGTAATTTTTTTCCCTAGAGAAAAAAGTGACTTCACTAGAAAATAGTAAAAATTCCTTTATTTCATCAAGTTATACCAATAACCTTGATTTTCGATTGTCTTTCAATAATATTGTCTTTTAACAGTCCATTAGTCCTAGTTTCTAGTGAAGTCTGGAAGTGAATCTGGAATTCAATTTAAAATACAGTATTAATTTTTTTTTCATAATTAATATTATAAATTTATTAAAATTTATTTAAAACAATAATTATATGATTACATGCAATCTATTATTTATAACATAAATTTCATTAATAAAGACACTTAAATTTTACTCGGGGCTTTGGTACTTTTTGTGTAAATAATACTTTTTAAATACACGCGTCGTTATGTAAACAAATAACCTAACCTCCATTACTACTAGATATTTAAGGTACATTTTTAACTTTAATTTAGTAAAATATTTAATGTAGTGTGGTTAGAATTGCGTATTACTTTGATTATTATAAAACTGTTATTATTTCCATTATTAATTAATACATACCCTAGTGTGAGAAATCTATTAAATCCTATTAATTCCTTTTTCCAAATAGGAAAAGATCCTATTTGCGAATAGGATGTATATGTAATTTTTGTATTGGTGAATAGGATTTAATAGATTTCTTACACTAGGGTAGATTAATTAGTTTATTAATTTTATATTAACTAGAATATTAAGCAGAATCTAGCTAGAAATTAATTAAAAAGCATGTCATTTTTAACAGATTTCTAGCTAATTTCTTAACCAGAATTAAAGCAGATTTAGAAAATCGAGTTAATATCGGGCTCCGCCCCTCAAGACCCCTCGTCCCCTCGCCCGACACACCCTACACCATCCCCTATGTCGATGACGGGTTTATGTCACTCGTGCTATAAAATAGTATACGATACTCCTGACCTGAGTGGCCATAATTGCACGGCGCGTAGTGAGCCACTTAGGTCACATGTATCGTAATATACTATTATAGCCATATTCAAAATTGTTTGAAGCAGACCCTGTTTGCATATAACATATAACGTTTTTCGAACGTTTTAAAACCGTTAGAGTTCAAACCTTAAACGTTGAAAAGCAAAGTTTTGAATACGTCTAAAAAACGTTCGTAAAATGTCTCAATGTCCGCAGATTCGTTCCACATAAGACGTTGTAAAACCGTTTTTGAAACGTTTGAAATAGGTTTGAAAATGGGTTGAAAAAATACTAGCATAGAATATATAGAAAAAAATCGTTTAAAATTTGATGCTACAAATATTACCACTTTTGGAAGTACTATCTGGATGATACTTGCATATTTGGTAATATTTGTAGCATCAAATTCTATTTAAACAATTTTTTTGATATATTCTATGTTAGTTTTTTTCGAACTATTTTCAAACCATTTTCAAACATTTTTTAAACGTATTAATCTAAACGTTTTTAAACCGTTTGAATTTTTACCATTCAACAGATACCCCAATATTTGAACGTAAATGTACGCGCATCCTCGGTCATGTGATAAGTAAGAAAGCCTAATAAATAGAGACATGAAACCGATTTTCAAATATGTTTTGGAATTAAAAACATAAATTGAATATGAAGAAATATCTTGCAAAATTCTTATTATCGAACCCTGCAAGTTGAAGGATTGGAAATCTCAAGCTTTAAAACATAATATTTTAAATTGTTGAACATTTACTTTACAAGAAAAATCTTCGTTTTATCAAGAGGATTTATTTATTACACCAATAAAATTATTAATTCGTGTAAAATACTTGTATGATTATATTTTAACACAAAAGGGAATAATAATTGCTACAAATCCTGTTCCTACAAAAGGGAGATCCTTTTTTCAAGTATTTGTATGTATAATAATCCCAGACAGCACCATTATTCAAAAAGAATTCTTAAAGTGTTTACTAAAAGTTCATGCAGAATATCACTATGTCATTAGACATTCTTTATGAGCTCCAGAGTTTATAAAGGATTTAAAAGAAGTATTTAGTTTGCTGTCTGGTATATAGCAATGTATTTATCTCTGGTTATGGCAGATCCACTTTCACCACCACATCTATTTTACATGTCCCTGTTTTGCTCCAATATGCTCTTAAGGTGATGCTAAATCCTCTTGTTACCGTAAAATACGGGGAACCACTTTTTTCATTCAATATTTAATTTTGAGAAAATATCTCTCTGAAAAGTTGTTGTTTTTGAGTAGGACAATAACGTTTCATAGAGATATTTACTTAAAATTAAAAATAAAATAAGAAAAGTGGTTCCTCATATTTGTCGGTGACTGTTGGTTTTAGCATCACCTCAAGGCGAATTATATAAAGGATGTTTGAATAGATAATGGGAAATAGATACTAACTTGATACTAGTCTTTCATCCACTGAAAAGTTGCGCAACCGAGGCGGGATTTTATTCCAGTATGGAGACTGTACAATTCTTTGTGGATGTGGATTAATAAAGAGCTGCACTACACCCGAATTCGATAAATTTGTGTGATTATCAACAAGATGTAGACATACATTTTTTGATTTGACAGCAGCCTGGCCTGAAAGTCTACACGACAGCAATAATTTTATTATTAATTAATAATACAATTTTAATCAAAATAATAAATAGATATGTATACTTGTAGCCAAAAGTTAAATCGATCCAATGATGTAATCTTTCAGAAACATAAGAACTTTCCAAAGATTCGCGGTGTTTTTCGATAAAATCTTCTGGAGAAGTTGCCCAACTAGGTATTTCTAAATCTGGTAAGTCTTCATGTATGGACTAGAAATGAAAAGTAGAAAAAACTGTAATTCTAATTACGTATTTTTATTTTTTTACTAATAATTAATAAATATAATTGTTCATTACGCACCTTAAAAACGCTTGGATCTGTAAAAAATTGCGGTATACATTCATCTGGGGTCCAATCATACAATCTTTGAATGGATGCAGGATATTCACCAGGTACCCATAAGGGCCTTACGTGCTTACACAGAATAGATCTCGAGTAACGTCTTGATAAATAAACGTAATACGTTATTTCCGATAGTACGTCGGACACGTGATAGCCAACCTTCAAAATATTTAATAAATAAGCATCAAACTAGCATAAATAACGCATAAAATAGGTTTATAAGTTACTTCTGTAGACTCGGGATCAAACGTGAGATCGAGCTGTCTGTCCCCTTTATTCAATCGAAATTTTGATTTTGTAAAATCTCTCCAATTACCGCCGCATCGGGACGTAAAATCCGTCACCCACGGCATTACATGGTGACAGCTAGGGTCTCCATATCTTCTACCAGCCAAATCATTTAAAGCTGTTAAATAATCAAAATTGCTCAATCGACCATGTACCCACATTTCACACAATTCACTAATACTTAAATTTTTATTGCTATTTATGTTAGATTTTTCATCTGATTTACTATTTTCATTATCAGTTGATTGTTCTATCAGGTGAATATTATCTTCTAAATTTGGCAAAACCTACAAAGAATGATTTCAAATAAAATTCATAATAAATTTTTCAATCAATAAGAACATAGGGTTGACCCCAGTAGTCGTTCATCGAAGGAAAAACCTGTATTCAAGTTATTACAATAAATTCAAAAACATCTTTGTTTATAAATTACCAGTTCTATTACACTTTAAATGTTTTCTAGTTTTTGATAAAATGTTTATTTTTGCTTAAAATATTTACAGGATAATTATAATATGTGTTTTAATAAAATATGGCTAAAGCGCTAGTAGTCGACCAGGACAATTTAAGGCATTACATCGTACTTTAAAAACATTGTTTATTATATTTAATAGTTCTATGATTTAAGTTTTGCTAGAAAATATTGAATAAATATTAAATGAATGAAATTAAATATTAATTAATCGTAATGATCATTACAATTAAAAGTAGCTTTGGACATGGGTTACCGACCAGGCCCGGCTGACAACTAAAATTCTGCAAAAATTAGAAAAATTTCAGTAGTCTACCACCTGTAAGCACATATCAATAAAGATATATGGAAAACAATTTTTATTTTATGGTTCTTGAACTATTTTAACGTCAGGATTAAATGTTTAAATGGCATAGATCATTCAAAAATTATTAACCTATCGATATTTTGTCTACGGGTTTATTTTTTAATAGAAAATAGTCAAAGTGGTTGACTATTGCAGGGTGACCGACTACTGGGGTACCCTACATAATAAAATAAAATAATTATTTTTAACAAACCTGTACATTAAGATTATTCATTATTAATATATCACTAAGAGTAACTTCACCTAATAATAAACCACAGTCATGCAAATCCCTTGATAATCTAAGAAGCTGATAAGTAAGAAAAAGTGGCTTTGCATAGCTTGTTGATATTGCTGCAGGACTGTATGTCACACATCTAAAAAATTATTTCATTATTTTGTAATAGAATTATAAATAGAATAACAAAGTAAATTTAAGTAATTTTAAGATATATATGTCTTACTCTCTAAGAGAATATTTTGCTGTTTGTTCATAAAATATTATAAATGCAGATTCAGTTTCTACTGCTAATATAGCAGGTAATAGATTACAATGAGTGCGATTGACTACAGCACCTTTAACAAGTGTCAAATTATTCTCTTGAAATTGTACTATGGTACAGCCATACATGCGCGTTATTATTTCTTTCATTAATTCTACATCAGTAGTACATCCTATTACATTTGCTTGTTCCCGATGATCTAATGTGGTCCAAGGAGCTTGAAAGATAAATGTCAAATTAATTAACATGTAATAAATTACATTATACTCATGTCCTTTTACAATATCAGAAAAATTGATAATTATACTAGTTAAAAACTCACCATAGTATCTTTTGTAAAAATCTTTCCATAGATTTTGATAATTTGTTTTTGCTACATAATGTAAGACTTGAGAAAATGTTAGTTCAGTTTCAACTTTTGCACTAGTTAAAGAACATCTTTCCCTTGGTAGAGCAAAAGCACATTTATACTTTTTTTTGTAGACCTGCCAAAAGATGAACAAAATGTTTTAATGGTATAATTTTATGAAACAATAATATTTTACTCGGTTAAAATACCTTAATATAAACTTTTAACCATCCAGCTCCTAATTCCTCTAGCGATGGCTGTGCAGCTATTTCATCTGGATTAAGTTGATCATGCGTTATAAAATCAATAGGATTGAGATTTGAAAATCCAACCAACCACTGTTTATGTACAGTAGCACTAATTTTTTCTTCCGTACATATTAAATAATTTTCGGGAATTTTTAATTCCTTCTTTAGAATATCCATACTTAAGGTTTGTTCTTTCATTGTTCTTGTTTACTTTATAATACAGTTATCAAATAAAGAGAGCATTAATATTTTACTATCTACAATCATTTAATTAAGAGCTCATTAACAATAAGTTAAAAACTCATTTCTCAGCAACAGCATTTTTTTTCTCGCGAAAATCCATCATTTTCATTATTGAAATCTTCATTTGTTTTTGCTTAGCAATGCACTGATATCTGCCCCTTTACTGATCCAAGCATCATCACTGCACTAAACAATTAGTCACACTTTCTCTTTGGAATGGCATTAATACTGTTTTGAAAAGTGACGAATAACCAGATAAAAAGACTCGAAAATAGATATTCATTTTCACGCAACACATATAAATAACAACATATCGCCTGATATCGGAGTCCTAACCTGCATCTTTGCAGATGACAGATCAGTGTTGTGGTTGCTTTTGCGCCTGCGTTGCGTAGTTGCGTCTGCTAGGCTGCCCGCGAAAAAAAACAACAAGACATATGTAAATTAGAATATTAAGAGATATCAGGAAATAATATGTAACCAATCGCATTGAAAATTGCAATTACTATTTTTTAACTAAATATGTTTATATAAAAGTTTAATATAGTTAAACAAAGACCTAACAATGATTGTATCCTTACACATTTTTAAGACTGTAATAAATAATAAAAATTAAAATCAATACTTTTTTGTAAAATTTATATTATAAAAAAATAATTTTTTCAATACATTAGATTATAAAAAAAATAATTTTTTCCATACATTAGATTATAAAAAAAATAATTTTTTCAATACATTAGATTATAAAAAAAATAATGTTTTCAATACATTAGATTTATAATGTCGAAAATAAATTAAAGAGTAAAAAATTGTACCTATTAAAATCTTGTATATTATGAGTATTGAATAGATATGACTTCTAGAAAAGACTAAATTCTCTAATGATACCTCTATGTCTAGACTGGATTAATAAATTCCGAAGAATTACAAATTGTAATATAAGTACCCCTTATAATCTCTTAATCAATTATAAGCAGAGCAGCTGCATACACGTGCGCACCCGAATCCCCAGCCAGGTAGTCCGGCAATTATCCTTACGAACGCTCTTAATTACACTCCTATAGGTAGGATCCAACTTCACGTGTTCGCCTCCAGGATCAAAAGCCAATCCCCTTCCCGCTCGACTCGCACCGCCCATGTATCTCCCGCATTGGCCAATCGCCTTCGTCCCCCTCCACTCGAGAGAATTCGAGACCCTCCACCGCAGCGCCACCATCGCCGCAAACTCTGCTCTCAATTGCGCGCTCGCTTCACCGCATTCCCCATTCACACTTCGAGTTGTGAGTGTGCATCGTAGCTGATCAGCAGTTGCCAGTTGACTTGTGACTTGTGTTACTTTTGCCTATAGTTCGCTCTAACTCCCCCGGAAAGACAGACAGTGCAGTGTGCGTGCAGCGCTAGGACGTTACCCAAGTTGTGTGTGTGCGTGTGTATCCGTCTTTCGAACGAGGAGTATATACACGCTGCTTCTCCGCGTCACCTGAGAGGGGCCACACCGGCCACCGCAGCAGCAGCACCACCACCTCTCGCAGTCGACGTGTGCTCGGGAAAAAGTGAGCTGCCGCAGGGCGCTCTGCGTCCTAGGACAGGATGCCCAAGCGAAAAAGCCAGGCGCTCATCGATTCGGACAGCAGCAGGAGCTCGGAGGAGAGTGCCTCCGACTTGGAAAACGTAAGTCTCGATTTTTTGCTTCTTTTCTGCGTGTGCGTGTTTTTTGTGCGGAGGTGATTTTTCATTTTCTTGGAAGGGCTGTTTTGGGGGAGACGGGATGGGTTTTTTTAGGTGGAGGTGAGGATTTCCGTGACATAACCTCGTTTGCTTTGGGGTTCGGGCGAGTGTGCGGGCTTTGCGAGGGAAAATAAGAGGGATGCAGATGCATTTAGGCTTTGATGAGTATTTTTGAGTGGTAGTTTCGAGGGGATATTTCATTTTTGCTGGTTGTGGGGGGTTTGGGGTGAAACGGCTGATTAACAGTTATACGCGTGAAAAATGGTATTCTCGATGCTATTTTTAGGATCTATACTTTATTTTGAGATGAGATTTGTGGTTCTACAGCATTGTTTTTAGTATTTGTAACTTTTCGTGGGTAAAAATCGATTATTGACTAGCTAAGGAATATAAGAAAGTACTATAGATGAAATACCTATTGGTAGTATAAAAAATAACTGTGAATTGTATAGTCTGGGAAGTTTAGAGGATCATATTCAATAAATTAAGTAATATTTCAAATATAATTGAAATAATCTCACCTGATACATTCTATAATTTGGCATGTTGACAGTGTATGCAGTCAACTGAGATTTGGCATAAGTAAATTAAAAATGTGATTATAGTGTAGACATTTTTGCTAAAATTATTTCGGTACTTACCTATTTCAATGATGCCTACGTCTTTTTCGAGTCAAATAATAACGGCTGAATTCATTATCATCAGAAAATTTACAGAATTTTTCAGATACATCCTTCTAGTAAAAACAAATATTCTAGTACATTTTTAACTTGTAAAATCTTAAAACTGATCTTTTCTCAGAAATTCATTAGCTATATTATTTTATTAATTAATCATAATATTTTCATACAGTATTTGATGTTTTCATATTTAAACTAAGTGTATAATATATTTTATTCGGGATTGAAATAGGAAAGATTAGTAAAATTTAAGTAATATCATTGAAGTAGAAAAATTTAACTATAGATTAAACTATATTTCTTATAAAAATTTGTTTTCAGGAATTACTGACTTTAGCCAAAAAGAAGAAAGGAAAGCCTAACGATGACGGCTCTGGTTCTGAAGACAGTAGTCCAAACAACAAAGATAACAAGGTCTTTGACTCGGAAACATCAGATTCCGATGATGACTGGAACGCCAAGAGTGGAAAGACGAAAAAGAAAAAAGTACCTGCAAAAAGAAATAAGAGAAAAATGACAAAGTCCAGTAGTGGAGAAAGTGACAGTGAAAAGGATGAGGAGGAGGAAGAGGAGGAGGAGGAGGAGGAGGAGGAGGAGGAGGGGGTAGTGGAGGAAGAAAAAGCGGAAGATAAAGAGGAGGAACCAGAACAAGTTTCGGAACCCGAAGAAGGTGAAGTATCGGATTCCGATGTAAGTGATTCTGTTTCTAGCCAAGAAGAGTTCAATGATGGTTACGATGACAAACTCATGGGAGATGCCGAAGATCAAGCAAGACTTGCCCAAATGACTGAAAAAGAAAGAGAACAAGAAATCTTCAAACGTATTGAACAGCGAGAAATTATGAGGACCAGATTTGAAATTGAAAAGAAACTTAGAATGGCTAAGAAACAGGATCTAAAGAAACAAAAAGAGTCTAAAAAGAAAGAGAAAGGAGGCGATGATAAGAAGGTTGATAGAGCACCAGATCCTAAGGAGAGAAGTAAGGACCGAAAAAAGACAATCGAGGAGAAACAGGATAAAAAATCAAGTGCCATGGCCTTGTTAAAAGCAAGACGTGAAGAAAAACGGGAACGAGGTACGTTACATCATTATATTATATTTTTTACAATACTACTATTTTCAGTATATTTTTTACAATGATTATAACAAAATGTATATTAATTTTCAGAGGAAAAAGAAAAACAGCGAATAGAAGAACAAAAGCAACAATCGAAAGACGACGAAGAAGAATTGGAGGGAGACCACAAAGGAGGATCGAAAACAAAACTTAAAGCATCTGATATTTATTCAGATGATAGTGGCTCTTCTAGCAGTGGTGAAGAAGAGGAATCAAATAAACCAGTCTCAAGGCAAAGATCTTCCAGCTCCAGTTCATCCAGGGATTCTGACTCTGACACGGACAAAAAGTAAATATTCAAAAAATACTATAAATCCTATAAGAGTAAGCCGGTAATAAAAGAATGAAAGTAATAATGTTGTTGTTCCATTTTCCAGGTCTGTCAGCAGCGTAAGCAAGAGCAAGTCCAAAAAAGTTATGTACATTAATACAAAAGAGGACTTGAACAAAATGAGACTGTCGCGTCACAAAATTGAGCGGTTCGTGCACCTGCCGTTCTTCGAGAGGGTCGCGCAGGGTTGCTTCGTGCGCATCGGCATCGGCAATAACAACGGCAGGCCAGTGTACAGGGTGGCGGAAATCAGCGGCGTCTGCGAGACCGCCAAGATTTACCAGTTGGGCAGCACCAAGACTAACAAGGGCCTGAAACTGAGGCACGGCGCGCAGGAGCGCGTCTTCAGGCTCGAGTTCGTCTCGAATCAGGAGTTCACCGAGTCGGAGTTCTTCAAGTGGAAGGAGACCTGCGCCCTGCAGGGCATATGCTTGCCGACCTCCGACGAGCTCGACCACAAGCTCAAGGACATCAAGGAGGCGATGGTGTACGAGTTCAAGGAGGAGGACATCGAGAAGATCGTGAGGGAGAAGGGCCGATTCAAGGGCACGCCCTACAATTACGCGATGAAGAAAGCCCAGCTGATGAGGGAGAGAGACGCGGCCAATTGCCGGGGAGACGACGAGACCGCCACTCGGCTGCAGGTCGAAATCGGCGAGCTCGAGGAGCGAGCCTCCGATCTGGACAAAAAGCGATCCGCCACTATTTCCAGCATTTCCTATATCAACGATCGGAATCGCAAGAAGAACGTGGAGGAAGCAGAGAAGGCAATCATGGTGAGTAACACGGACAAATGTCCGTAACATTTATTGCATTTATGATTTTTTTTAACTAGCACTTTAATTCATGAAAATTTAATTCAACATTTCCTCAAAGGATTTAACAAATTTTACATAGTTGAAATTTAAAAATATTTTTAATATATTAAATTATAACCTTAACTTATTCTTTATAAGTTTTTATTTTAAACATATTATAATGTATTCATTTGAATGTTTACAGGAGGAAATTAAAGCAAATAGAGGAAAAGTAATAGATGATCCGTTTACTAGAAGAAGTACAAGACCCAAAATGTTCTCTCAAAAAGAAGAGATGGTTGAGCAGGTACCAGCTACTGCGGTTCAGAATGCCGAGAATATTCCTAAACCAGTTCTCAAAGAAAAAGAGCTTGCTCCAGAACATAAGAAGAAACACAATACAGATTTATTCAATGCTCATAATTTCGATATTATGATTGACTTAGAAGTCCCTATAACGAGTAAGTTGATGACTTTTTTTCATTAATGTTACTAAATTATACTATGTTACTAAATAAAATGTATCTAATCAAAAATATCTTTACAATTACAGATAATCAAGTTAACATACTTCCAAAGCCAATCAACAATATGAAAGATTCGGGACCTAGACGATCTTTGAACTTAGAAGATTATAAGAAGAAACGAGGCTTAATATAACGATTTTAAAAACATAGGCACAATCGAAAAACATGTGACTCAGGGGGTTATCGTAATACAAATTAACGACTGTTAATGAATGAATGAGAGCGTAATTTAAAATAAAAATGGCAGCCAAATGCCATTGCTTAATATTTGGATAAGCCTAAAATGGTTTCTGTACTTCGCTCTCGCAATACAACTGATCCATCCAATTCGATCTATTGAACATTGATTTTTGATTATTTTAGATTAAAAATTTGTGAGTCAGTGTATTGCTCACAATACAGATATCATTGGAAATCTGGCATGACGTAAGCTGTCGTACTTTATGTAAAAGTTTAACGACTCTGTTTACTTTTTAATGTATCTTATAAGCGAATTCACTAGTCCGGTATAGGACATAGTATACAGCTGAGACTATTAATTTCTGAAAATCGCTTTGTTAGCTGATTCGAAATACTGTCTCAAATGCGTACATTTAATGTTAAAATTGTGAACTTATGTAAAATCAAATAAATAGCGTGGGCAGAAAACGTTTAAATGTCCACTATTTCAAAATGCAGGTTATACTTTATTCATAACTTTATAATTTAATAATTTTCCATCACGATATGTTTTAAATATTTATTTTAGAAAATCAGTAATTTAAAGTGTCTCCATACCAGTATTAATTTAAAAATATGATTTTATCCACAATCTTTCTAAGACACAACCTCACGCAGAATTACTATTTTGAAAGAATATAATATTTGTATTATATAATATTGATATATTTTTCTTATTTTTAATATTACCTCTATCTCTTAAATAAATCTATTTATAAGGATAGCAAAGAACTAATTATTTGAAGAATTTTGATCAATATTTATTCTTAGATGCATTATTTTTTAATTCACGTAACTACTTCTAATTTTTGTATACACCTTTTATTTGTAAGTTTTCAATATTCCTATGAATTAGAAAATATTAATTGTAACCAAATCGAGGTAATGATTTTTTATAAAATATAAGTGTTATTCTCATACCATTTATAGGAATGTAAGCCTGCATTTTGAAAATTAGATATTTTATATAGACATAACATCATGCAATTCACATGCATACTATTTTATTATTATTATGATTTATGGATGAAATGAAAAATTAGTTTCAATTGATTATGTAAAAATAAGATTTTTAATTTAGATTCAACGCTGGACTGCAATGTTTTTTATTTATTTTAGAACCAAGTTTAGGTTTCCTTTTTTTATTATTTTTATTGTATGATTATTCAAAGATTTCACGTAAATCTATTTTTTGTGATCCAGCATTGTAACAACATAGTTAGCTAGAAAGAATGTTAAACTCAGGACTGATTACTGTACATTATAATAAATTGTAATAGGAATTAAATTTTTTCAATTACGACGCTCGCTACAGTATTTTAATGTACATATAATGTATATTTCACGAATATTTGCAATAGAATTGTATATAATCTTACAATGCTACTCGAAATATACAAAAGAAAAGACATAATGGTTTTTTTTATTTAACCTCTGACACGATAGTGTTAGAACTACCTTTACTCCAACCTTTCCATACCAGCAATCTTTTGTACTGACAAATTAAAATTGAAATCATAAACTTTATGAAAGATGAGAAAACTTACATATACTGATTGTATAAAATGTAACTCTACTCTACCGCGACATTTTTTCATATAGGTATTGAACTAAGAAATAAAAGTAATTTTTCAGATTATAAACAGTTATAAAACTTTAAATATACTTAGAAAATACTTATTACTTTTTAATAATATATTAGAATAAATTGAAACAAATAAAAAAATCTACATTAAAAGTATAAAAATAGAAAGTTAATAATCAGCAAAGTTTGCATTTGAAAAAATAAATAAATTTTCAAAACTACCAAATAATAAAAGTAGAAAATCAAGTAAACAATACGTTATTAAAAACGCTATATCTTATAACAAACTTATTGCCGAGCTTAAAAACATGTACATTTATCGTCAATAAATTATGTAAAAAAGCTTTGAGCTAAATTAAATGGAGAAAAGAATATCGATAAGAGGAAAAAATATTGTAAGAATCCGTAAGGTAGTTTCCCTATCTTGGTGTGGGAAACATGCATAGCAGTATGTGTCTGAACATACTTGTGAGTAGATAATTACGCGCGTATAATAATTTTTCCTTATTGTTATTAAATTTTTAACATATGTATCGTAGGTTCGCAATGCATTCTTATTTTAAGGTAAACTCATTAATTTTTATTTTCTAACGTATTATAGTCCAATTTATTTGAGTATCATTGCTAGAAAATATCATTGAAGTAATTAAACAAACGAAAAAATTTAAATTTCCCGCCACAAATCTTACCGACCGAACAATAAATAATTATAATAGTTATAATTAAAAATAGAGATTGAATTAAGCAAAACTATGACATGCGTTAATTATGTGTTCCCTTATGTATTGATCTGGTATTACATCATTTCAAATAAGTATTATTTCATTAACTCGACGAATGGCGTTTGAACAAATTCTATAACGTTCGACTCTTAAAACTTTGTTCGAAAGTCATTCGTTGTGATAATGAAATAATGACTTGAAACTTTATTTAATGGTAGATCAATACATAAAGAAAGGCAATGATGTCCTGAATTTGAAGTAAAGGGTAAAGTCAATTAAAAATTTAAGCTACTCACCTTAAAATTTATCGACCGAGAAACTAATAATTATATAAATATATATATACTTATCAGACAAAACCTGAACTCATTTGAAGTTCATCGGTGTATAATACACCAACGGTACTATATAAAAAAGCTACTTTCTGCGGTAGAAAGGCATAACGACTTAGTTTATTTTTTCAAAGGTCAAGATATTCAGGTTTGAATTTTTAAATTGACATTTAAAACTATGTAAAAGAAAAACATAGATTATAATAAATGAAAAGTAATATATGAACTTTTGCAACTTTTGACTTACTTATACTTATCAGATTTATCATTATACTTACTTATTAGATTATAGAAAAATGTAGCAATTTTCTTCAAGTAACCCCTTGAAAAAGTAGAAACTAAAAAAATAAACATATTTCGTTTTCGAAAAATGTTCTTTGAGATCATTAATTTAGAGGTACCTACATCAATCTGAAAACACGAGTTTTAGCAACTTTAGGTCTATATAAAACAAAATACCCTGGATTTCCAGCCTGAATATTTAGCCAAACCCAGTTAGAATCCAGTCCAATTCATGGTAAAAATACATCTAGATTTTCCAGCTTGAAGGTAAGTAATAATCGATTACAATTACAAATACTTACGTTTATTTGCCGGATTTTATTCGTAATGTATTTAAGGAGTCGACACCTTTAAGAATTGCTATACACTCAAGAATCTATTTTCTTCTATTTTTCATTTATTTGTCTTAATAAGGGGGAACTCCACTGATTTTATAAAATCTCTCCCTTTTGACCATGCAATAATATTAAAACTTCGGTAACTTCTTTTGTCATACATGAAGAAGGTTGTAAAAAAATTTGAGAATTTTTCACTATATTTCTTTTACTAGTTATTGGAGAAAATACATATTTTTGTAATAAAAACAAGGGTTTTAAAAGTTCCTTGCGCATACGAATTTCATGAATTTATTTAAAAAAATTTTAGAATACTTTTCAACTTAAAATGAACATAAGTTAATTTTTTTGAAATTGTTTAAACTCAATTAATGGTCTAAAATAATTAAACCGTTTTTTGAAGTTAGAAAAATATAAAAAAACTACATGTTTCAACACTTACAATTCACGAATAAAACATTTAACATCAAAATACCTCAAAACAATATTTTGTATTAACTTCTTGTCACAATACTTTAAACGATATTTTCTGGAAGTTTAAAAAATATCCATGGTCATGGGTTGTGCAAGGAACTTTTTGAAGTTTGAAAAGTAAGTTTCGAGAAAAACGCGTTTGAAGTTTTAATTTGGTATGCTACCCAATGTAAATTGTTTTGCTCAACAGGCTGTAACTTTGGTGTAACAAAGAGTTTTGACACCCATCAGGTCTCAAAATGTTCATAAAACTATTATCATAAAAAATATGTAATAACAATTTTTTCGATTTTGTGGTCAAAAATCAGTGGAGCTTCCCTTTAACATTTTAATATCATTTTATACGTGAGAAAACTAAAAAACGTAACTAGTTAAATCTAAAAATATCCATTATTAATTCCTCATACCTCCAAAAATAATGAAAATTCATTAAAACGGTAGCTACATGCAAAATCGTCCAGGTGAAGAAAATTTAAGTTCGAATTTATGGTGCAAATTTGCTCAAAACCAAATTTAAAAAAGTTATACCGTTTAAATCTACAAAAATTAACCAAAAAATGTAATATTTTACGTTTTCCTTATAATTTAAATAAGTAGTATAACTTTTTTGGTTTTGAGCAAATTAGCACCACATATTTTTTATCTTATATTTGAGGGAAAACCGTTAAACTTAAAATTTCTTCATCTGGACTATTCTGCACGTAAATTTTTTTATAAATACTACTTCTTTTTTGCGGGAAAGGAATAGCTCAAAAAATGACTACTTTAAAGAATGGAGTGAAGTATTCCATCCTCTTTCAAATATGCTTTTGAATTTACTAGGAGACTGTCAGAGGTTTGAAGGGAAGTGTAGCACCCTTATTTTTTCCAATGGGCCCTTATTCTCGAGATATCAATCAATTGATCGCAATCGTACGTTATTTTAGTGAGAAATGGTGCCTGATCTCTCTGTTCGTAACTCTGCAAGTTTTTATGCTAGAAAAAAGTATCCAAATGTAAATAAAAATACTTGAAAAGAGCTTTAATTTCAAATTTGTTGCGTACAAAAATATTAATCTGGGCCAAAATTATTAAATTTCATAGAAAGCTATGACAATAACTCGAAATGTCATTGCATTTAAAAGAGCTAAAATTCTCGAATTGAGATGTGTTTTTCATCACTTTCTTTGAAAGTTAATAATTTTAGCCCTGATAAACATTTTTGTACTAAACAAAGTTAAAATTAAAACTCTTTTTGTCTATTTTCATTTACGTTCGGGTATTTTTTTGTAGCATTTTTTGTAGAAACTTGCAGAGTTATCAGAAGTAGAGGCTCCATTTTTTACTGAAATAATGCACAAATGAGATCAATTGGTTGATATCTCGAGAATAAGGGCACATTGGAAAATACTAAGGATGTTTCATTTCATTTTTAGGTGTGTGAAAATACCTCTCAAAGTTTCAGCAAATATCGGTTTCCAAACCTCTGTCACTCGCCTTGTTAGTAATTTTAGCTAGCATAACTTTGGTCCTACTATTGAAAAGCTTTCAGACATTAAAATATATGAAAATTATCTCCTAACATTGCCTAATATTTTGTATCAATCAAGATTCACAAAAGACAATACTTTATTGGATATCACTTCAACAAACAGAAATGGAAAAGTAAATGTTATTAAATAAACATTTACATTTTCTAATTTTTATGATCATTCTAACTATTCTATTGTGTCAACAGAATAAAGATATAAGAACAGAATAAGAATATAAAGAAGCTATCAGTTATCAGTACTGCAAACTAACTTTTATTAATGATGACCTTTTAATAAAACACCTAAACGAAAAACATAAAAATCTAGACTATAATTGTGAAGCTTGTAGTTCAAAGATTGAAAAAAGAAAGAATTTTTTAAGACATTTAGAAGAACACAAAAAAATGTTAACTCTTGTTTCTGTCGAGAATGTGGAAAATGCTTCAAAAGGATTTATCACCTAAAACGTCATTCATTATCATAGTTTCTCTCCTTTATTAAAACAAAATGGAGTGATATATATGTCATTTTTATTTCTATAATTAAATAATGTACATATAATATTATATCTTATATATTACTAGAAAATTCTATTAGAAAGCGTAACTGTTTCTAAAGCAAAACATTACTCCAAAGAAAATACCTTATTTGAATTAAATCTACAACATTATTCAAAGGTACATAATTTTGGAGAATTAAATTCATTAAAAGAACTATGAAAATTAAATTCGCAGACATACCTACAAAGAAAGGATGTATAAGTGACACACATATTACACTTATTCATATTTATTTATATAATTATTACTTATATGTCTATTTTAATATAATTATCTTATAGAAACTCAAGGTTATTTACAAAATAGTTTCGTTAAAAACAACCAAAACAACGAGTTTGAATATTTTGGAGCAATCACAGATGGCAATTGGGACCTTGCATAATTTTCAAAAATGCATAAATCACTCGATAAATCACTTTTCAACTTGAATTTATTGAAAAAAATCATTATTTATATATGCAATTTTGAATTTCGCGCGAATTATTTCGAAACGATTCCTATTGGACAGTCGGTTTGTGGCGTCACACGGTATAATTTTGGAGATTTAGTACAGGAAAATGATTAAACACTCCAATATTTCAATGAAAATATTTTTTAACAATACTCTGTGGCACATATCTTTAATAATTTTCGATCAGGAATCTAGTGGTCATATTAGATTTTGGATCCGATATATTTATAAGGCCCATTTAAGGCCCAATTTCATTTTTACAAATGAGAACACATCTTTTTTATTATATATTTGAATTCCTCGTCTCAACATACATACGAGTACGTCTTTAGTTTATTTACGATGATTTAGAGGAAAACCTTATTTTGATAGGGCCCTGCAGCTAGACTAATTAGGTTAAATTTTAATGATCAATATAAATAATGAATACATTAAATATATATCCGCGCGTACATATTTTGAGTCGAGGAATTAAAATATGTATAATCAAAAAGATATGTTCTCATTTGAGAAAATAAACTTGAACCTTGAATGGGCATTAAAAATATATTGGGCCAAAAACGTAATATCAGCATTGGATTCCTGGTCGAAAATTATAACGGATATTCTACTATGTGTGACATTATTTTGTTTATAAATATTTTCCTTGAGATATTGGAGCGTTTAATCCTTGTCCCGTATTCGCCTGGTTAAGATATAACGACGCGGATTGCTGGTGTACTAATAAACATAAAAGTTGAATATAACCGCAAGGTTTGAATGTATAAAATGTATATTTAATTAATGATTTCATTAATGATTTCTTATTTCTTATTGTGTTATATATTTTATTCATTAAGTTCCTTTCACCTCTTTTCGTAAGTTGGGAGGATATTGCAATATCCGTTCGACTGTGAACCATAATATATTATTATTCTATTATTTAATTAATGATTTCATTAATGATTTCATTAATTAAATAATAGAATAATAATATATTATGGTTCACAGTCGAACGGATATTGCAATATCCTCCCAACTTACGAAAAGAGGTGAAAGGAACTTAATGAATAAAATATATAACACAATATTTAAAATGCGGAAATTGAATGTTTGAGTATATTCTATAGAACTTAAAAAAAAATTATACAAGTCTAAAAATCTAGAAAGTAGTTGTTCGTCAGAGCAGTTCTGTCCTTCGCATCACTTCTCGTTCAGCAGTACGGTCCGCTTTTTGGTGGGTGTGAATGTCGTGACGCCGTTTCAGATAATCCGTCTTGTGTTCCGCAGGTATCGGACCTTCTTCGTTCCAGGTATGACAAATGATCGGAGTTTATCGTTTTATTGCGACGGCCGGCAGACAAGAGCGGCGATGGGAGGGCTACTTCACCGAGGTATAGACCTGCGGGGCTGTTCCACTAATCCTCTGCTCGACGGCGGGGCTTTCCCCCGAGCAGTTCTCTGTATCTTACTAAGTTTTCTCACCTCTTATATGACTATATACCAGCCTTATTCGAGTGACCATTACTCCTACAGAGTATCTCTATTCTGTACACGTTTTAATACGTTAAGTTACTCTTACTTCTAAATATGCTTGCATTCTTTTTAATATCTTATTAAAAATGATTTTAAAGTTTGCGCGCTAGTATTGATAATTGCGAGAAACGACACGTGATTTCCAGCGTACGTCACAAAGACCTAATGGTGGCGCCAACCTGGCGACCACTTTGGGGAGCTTAGGTAGTGGGTCAAAAGTATGAGAACACATAGTAAAAATTGAGAATATTACCAAAACGGAGGTTTCAGACATAAAATTCAGCCATTGAACTATTATTTAAGTTATTTCAGAATTTTGGCTATACAAATAAGCAAAAAAAAACAAAAAATTTAAATTAGTATTCTTTTTGGTAATTTATGTAATGAAAATTCTTAAATACATTAAATAATTGTGCAATATGTACTTATTCTTGTCTAAAATCTATTTTATTGCATTATTTTTCATTTTTACTATGTATTCTTATGCTATTAACCTACTATCTAAGCTTCCCAATCTGGCCGCACGGGCGGCAGGCGAATTATATTTCCAAAATTAAACCATCGTGACGTACAAATTGACTGGCCAATAGGAATCGTTTGCGCGAAATTCAAAATCGCATACATAAATATTTATTTTCTCCAATAAATTCGAGTTGGAAAAATTCTAAAATATTCTTCATTGCTAATAATGAACTATTTTCTAAGTGATTTATGCATTTTTGAAAATCACGCAAAGTCCCAATTGGCAGATATAAATTAAATGAATCAATAAATATTGGCGAAAATGTTTCAAGTATTGCAAAAGAAACAAAATTAGAATTAAGTAATAGGCGATCTTCAAGAAACTGGTAAAATGAATATAACAATATATATATATATATATATATATATATATATATATATATATATATATATATATATATATATATATATATATATATATATATATATATATATATATATATATATATATATATATATATATATATATATATATATATATATATATATATATATATATATATATATATATATATATATATATATATATATATATATATATATATATATATATATATATATATATATATATATATATATATATATATATATATATATATATATATATATATATATATATATATATATATATATATATATATATATATATATATATATACATCAAAATTATCATAAAATAATATAAAAAAATTATCTTTAAGGTACTACCTACGTTTTAAAAACAAAAGATCAAGATCATCTCAATTCTTAATGAAGTACTAATAAAATTGGAACATCTTAAATGTGGTTCCGACATATTTCTGATTGAGGTATTATTTATACATTCAAACTTTAAAACATAATATATTTATATATTCTTATACCTCTTTTCTAGAATGAAAAAGAAAAATCAAAGGAAATTGAACCCAGATAGTACGACACGTTGCAGGGACGTTGATTCAACGTTGGTCTGGCAACCAAGCACGTTGCTACCACGTTGCTAGAACGTTACTTTTAAAACGTGCTTAGAACTTGACAAAGTGTCACTCTTCCACATTGCAAACACGTCGCTAGAACGTTGCCACAAAACTTACAATATTTATTAGTAAATATTTATAGTAATAGAAATAGCTACAGCAGAATGGCCTATTTGGTTGTACCATCCAGATGGTACTTCGCAATTTGCGACTCTCATATATTTCACCTTCGAGGAGAAAATTAATTATTTTTAATTTTCATACTTTGTTAGTTGTGTAGCAACGTTCTGACAACGTACCTACAACATGAAAAATATACTAAGGCCAGTTCAGAAGTTGTCAGAGACATTTCAGAAACGTTTTAAACACGTTTCCACGGTGACGTACTAGCGACGTTGTAGAAAGCCGTAGGCACGTTACCACACCGTTTCTACAACGTTTCTTTTGCAACCAAAGTGGACATTTCAACGTTTATGCAAAGTTGCTAACACGTTGCTACAACGTTCACGAACAACGTTGCTTGGTTGCCAGAGCAACGTTGCGGCAATGTCCCTTACAACGTGTCGGGCTATCTGGGAATGAATAAGAGTTTAAGAAAATTAAACACAAGAAGAAGAGAAAACCTTTTAAGTATTACCTGATTGTTCTATAAATAAAAGTCCAAATTCATTTCAAAATCAATGTCATTAGATCTCATTTATGTTTCCAAAGTTCTATTTTTATAAAATTAAGCCTAATATATTTTTTTATAAAAGATTTATTTTTATATAGAAATACATTTTATACATTAAATTCTTCCATTATCAATAAACAAAACAAAAATTCCGTTATAAACAATTCTCTACTTTAAATTTGCTTCTATATTAACCTCTAATAATGCATAGCTATCACATAAATTTAATGATTACAGTGATTAGATTGTGATTAAATTTCACATCATTTACAAAGTCAAAGAAAATTACTGTTTAGTACAAAGGCTTATATAGGGGCTCAATATATCATCCAAAAGCGAAAAGTTATGGTTTGGTTAATTTATATTCCATCATGCTTTCGCACGTTATTCGAAAGTCAATGAGAGGGTGTTCAATAACAGGAAACGAATGAGGGGGAGCCAATAAGGGGGAGTAAAATTCTTGAACTGACGGCGGCAAAACTTTTTTAATAATATAGAGAGAAACTGTCAAAGTTTTTGGACAATTTAGAAACTTAAAATGATTATTTTAAAGTAAAACAGATCGTTATTATAGGCATGCATGTCTCTTTATTACCTGCGCAGATAAATTATATTCAAAAATTTCGTTTTACACAAAAAATACGTATCAGAATCAAATTTCCTTTTCAGGGTAGCTTTATTTACATAATATACATATAGCGGAACACTCGGATTATTATCAGAATCGAAAATTACCAATTAAGAGATTATGCTAATTTTCGATTCTGATGACAATCCGAGTATTCCGCTATGTATGTTACGTAAATAAAGCTACCCTGAAAAGGAAATTTGATTCTGATGCGTATTCTTTTAGTAAAACGAAAATTTCGTATATTTACATTGATGGACAGGTAAAGTAGGTATGACGCATCCCCTTAAAACATTACGAACAAGAAATATTCGGGGGTCTCCCGCCAGAGCACGCTGCAATCACTGCTGAAAGTTATAATAAGTCACGTGATTCGTGGAGGCAAGTTTAAACACGAAGAATAAATTAATTATAGTTTGTTACCTATAAGTCAGTTATAAGAGGTCTCATATCATTTTGGAAGTATTTGAATTGTTTATAATTCCATTTTATCAGCTCAAACTCTTTAACTTTAAAATAGTTTTCTACTAACGTTTATTTGGGGTTATCAGACCTCTATTTTCTTATAACTTTCAGTAGTTCTAAATATAACCACCAGGTGGGGCCTACTTTGTTTGAACCCCCGAATATGTGTACGAATTTACTGAACGTTTGGAAGGACAAATCCCAAACTTATGAAATACAGATTTTTAAGTGTACGTCATCCTTACGCTAAAAAAAATTTTTTTTCAGGAAAATTTTTCTTTTTAGGATTTAAAGGTGTCTTGCGGTCTTACCCCCTCAAAGGGTGCGGTTACAATAATATATGTGCTTGAAACACTGCAGAATACTAAATTATTCCAATACCGAGAACATATATAAATATTTTAAGTATTCTCACAATAATAACCAATTACATTCATTATTCGTTCGAGATGAAATAGTAAATTCATGAAATAGTAAATTCCACAAATAGGTACGTTACTTCGAAGGACATAAAATAACGTTTCTCCAAAATATTGACTTGTAAGAGAGAAAAATGGTAAAAGTGCAAAACCGGTAATGTAGAAATCGTGTCGGTATATTTCCCATCCCCTTGATGAAAAAAAACTTCGATTTTTTTTTGTTGCGGCTTATCACACGAGGAGAGAAAATCCGTTACACCTATACACGGTATACACCTCGCTCGGCGAGGATCGCAATATCGTGCTATGCTCCGCCACGATACGACACGCCGGCTGCGTGCGCCGCCGACTTCTATATACTCTTCGCGGGGTGCTGCTGCTGTGTGCTGCCGCTGTGTAATGTACGCACATCAGTTATACGTACTACGTGTACACGCGCTATACCTCTCTCTCTCTCGCGGCAGATGCATGCCACTGCCCATATAAGGCAATTTCCCCACGTCCTTAGCGGCGATTGGCTCGGCGCGGCGCCCCGCCGCCCGCGACCGGCCGGGAGAGTCGATGACATGTGCCGAAACTTCGCTCTCTCTCTCTCTCTCTCTCTCTCTCTACACCCCCACCATCTTAATCTACTTCTCTGCGTTTCGTATGTGTATTGTGTATCTTGTTTCATTTTTTTATTCTTTTTCATTTATACGCGGGGATGAGGTTTGGATTTCTACCAAATAAGGGTAGTGGTGTATGATTAGCTTCACATTGTGGTAGTACTTAGAGATTGATTTTTTTCTTAATGCGAGGCACTGCGAGGTAGTGGGGAAGATGTAATCGGGGATTCACTCGCGAGCGATCGAACATTACACTGTTTGCTCTGATTCATCTTCTCGCATTGGGGTATGAATGCGTGAATGGCCAATTAAGGCCAGTGAATGACCTGGTCACGCGATATTTTTATCTACGTATAGAAGGATCAAGATTTTTCAAAGGGTTTCTCGCGGAAATTCGTACATTTTTGTAACAACCAAGACAATCACTTTATTTAAAAGGATAATTCTATTGAAATTTTAATTTCCTGCAGTCAGTGATCGCGACATGATTTTCTATTGAGATAACAAATCGATATATTTTAGAGTAATTAAAACTTGCGGCATTTATACTGTATAAGTACTTATATACTTACAATGATATATGGATATACATGTCTTTAGTATAGAATACAATGAAAAATTTATACCTGTACCTATAGTTATTGTTCAACCCATAATTACAGTCGTATAAATTTTCAGACGTAATTACGGCTCAAGTGATGTACTATAAGCAATATTACTATTAGGATAATATTTAACAGCATATTTATTGCATAACTGTACCTATTGATGGAAAAAAGAATATTTTTATAATTAAAAATATATTTTAATTTTATTAAACCTTGACCTATATCTATACTACTTATTACTTAAAAGTGGAACCTAGACAAATATTGTGATTTTTTTTTAAATTTATCTTTGTTGACTTAAACATAAATATGCGAATTGTTATTTATGCAGTGTACTTTTGCAAGGAAACATTTTTTAATTTTGAAAATCAAAGCTCCGAAATCAAAACCGAATGAAAGATAAGCCAGAGTAACACCGTATGTTGTGTTGCTATTATTTTTCTCTCATTTATTTATTTGTGTTCTAATGGGAAACCAGAGATAACAAATGATAAAAAGTGTATTATCCCATGTCTATGTAGGCTTCTTCGAATGAATACATAAATACACACAAAGTCGTATCTCCATTAGACAAGTCACGAAGTCACGGGCATGATAAGTCTGAAGCGCATTGTTTATTATGCTAAAAAGGAGCGCGCAACCTTCGAAGGCATTTGACAAAAGGTGAAGGTCTCGGTCGTGTTCTCCTTTTTATTGTGTCCCTCCTATCTGTCTTATCCACACCGTTTCACCTGTTAGCGCTCACAAGATGTACTACATAGCATTTGAAATGTTTTACGTATATGCTTTTTTACGCTTAATTGTGGAAAATAATATTTTTGCGCAATTGTAATTTTACTTTAATTACCATGCCAATTATATCCATTTAAGGCTCTGTGTCTATAATCGTTAAGAAATTGCAGCTATCAGATAATAAAGAATCAGCGATACTTGCTATCTTTATCACTTGCATTAGTCATTTGAATTATTTTTTTTATTTAACACGTTGTCTTTAAAATGTATATAAACAATTGCGCATAACAACAAAATTCAAGGATCAAAAAAATTATCTTCCACTTGCGTATATATTTCATTAAATTTCACCCAGTATAAACGACGACATCGCCGCGATCATTTGAAATTTGCCGCCTTTGCTCCAATTCGGCTATGCGAACTCCACTATACTCTTTTTTTTATTCTTTTCTCGTTTTCCAGGATTATTCTCATAACCTACAGCGCGGCCAATTCTGCGCGCCGAGTGAACGATAACACACGGGAGACGAGGAAATAATAATCCCCGCGTGGTGCCACACACACGCTCGTACTTTCGAACCAGCGTGCAAAACTCAAAATACTCCAGATGAGATATATATAGGTATATATGCGCGCGTGTACGCGTGCGTGGTTGCGGACTCGGAAGTACATAAGCCGCGCGCGCTTTGCGAAAGGAGAAGAGAGCAAGAGAGATAGCGCGAGATAACGAGCGTTTCGCACAGTATATAGTAGCGGTGGCGCACGCGCGCTACTCGCGATTCAACGGAAAGATCGAGCGGAGTAGTGATCGCGACAAGGATAGTATGGTACTGTAGGTTGTCTCTCTCTTTTTATGGCTTTTCGCGAACAGAGGAGAGAAACGTGACGGTCAGGTACCGTAAAATGTCCGTGTCTTCTCTTCCTTTCATATACCGGGTGCCTTGGCAATAATTTTCATGGAGTATATTATAAATGAATATGCTTTTAATAATTTTTTATAGAAATGAAAACACTTGCAGTGATTAATATTGCAACTTAAAGTTTAAATTATAGAATGTTTAGAGCTAGCAAATTTCATTGTCTCACATTGTCTTATATCTATTTATCCATACTAAGGTATAAAATATTATTTATATCTAAACAAAAATCAGATATTCAATTCTTTTAAGGAGATAGTATATTTACAATATCTCTCTTTGTATTTGGCGGTTAAAGAGGTCTGAATAAAAGTGAATTTGTGAAAAAGATGATCATATCAAAAATTGATATTTTCGATCAAAAACCACGATTTAATAAAAATGTTAATAACTAAATTAGACAAATTATTTATTATTGTCTTTAAAAGTAGATACAAACTATTCAGAAGTCTCAAGTAAAACTGAATGCGCATGAAGAAATATAATTCATTTAAGAAAACTGAGGTTTCTCTTTATAAACCCTGATATTTTTGGGTAACAATTACTCAAAATTGTTCAGAATTTTGCTATCAACATAGCGACGATCTATACGAATAACTGACAATCTGTATTCTCCCCTTCCCTCTGCTAATAGCAGAGTTATAATAGAAAACTGAAGGTATAACTCCTTCCCTTAAGCTAAATTAAAATTAAGAAAGAAAAAAAATAGAACCGACTTAAATAATAGCAGGTTTGAGAAAACATTACATTTAATGAAATGTTTAAATCGAGTGACCGCGATTCACTTCCGATTCATCTGAAATTCTTTCCAATCATTTTCTTGATTAATTTGAACCGGGATTTTGAATCGAAAAAATTGAATCTCGCTTCACATGTTTCGACTCAAATGAAAGGTCCATTTTATTCAAAATAGACTATCATAGTGTTTAGGCGCCCCAAAACATGTGGTATCATCCGGATGGTACAACATTCATTTCAATCGAGATTTTTAATCGGATTCAATTTTTTATTTTCTTTTTTTCGATTCAATTTTATTGAAGTCGGTTAAAATAGTAGATTGTGTATTAAGGGCGGAAAGTAGGTGATTGTGACGAGGGCGTTGCAGGCCTAGCCGAGGCAAGGGCATTTACGCATTTCGGGGTTTCAATAGTTTCCGAAGCTCCAAAACCCGACACATATCTACTGGGAATCGAAAGTTTCTTAAGCTGGCCACATTACCGGCACCCCCCTTATGTTCGGGGCACCCCTAAACATGTGGTATCATCGGGAGATGATACTACACGTTTAGGGAGGCCTAAACACTAGGAAGCTGATTTTCGAAAGTAAGCCCTAAGAGAGTTTAGGTCCGCTCGAAAGATGGGGTACCATCCGGATGATACCACATGCATGTTTAGGGGGCCTAAACACAATGACAGCCTGATATTGCAGTCTAACATGCGTGTATTTACACCGAGTCGAAAAACAGCCACATTTAGGTCTGGTTTAGAGGCAGAAAGAAAAGCGTGAAATCAAGACATGTGTGACAAAAAATACGGTGTGTACCGTGGGTGAAAAGGCATTTATGTCCTCGCACTCGCCTTCGACACGTACTGCACAGTCACATGCGGACAAAAAGAGCCTACTTTTCACCCTAGCGGGTAAAAAAAGTTCTCGTTGCCCGCTAAAAAGTATTATGAACTGCGGCATGGATGCATCTGAAATTGAATTTTTCTACCGGGTTGTGCTTGATGTAGACGTATGCACCCACTGCCGAAAGTATCTAAGACGCCATCAGTAAGCAGAGAAATAGATATGGGGTTATAAAAGGTGGTACCTAGTTAAAATTCAAAAAATTCGCTCGGCTCCTGAAAGAAGTGGAATAAGGATCCTTAATAAAGTTCCGGATCCGGGTTCTTCCAAATTCATCCGAATTTAGAGTCCGAATCTTTTCGAACATTTTAACCAGGGATGTTCCCCTTTAAAAAGGAGTAAAGCCTGCACGGGACCCCGTAAAGGGATAAAGGAAGTTGATACAATATAATACAATACGGTTGAATTCTTGAATATTGCAATCTACGTGAAATCCATGTGGTTATTAGTGAAACACGTGTGAATATTTTCGAACGAACTCAAGATAAAGATGTGAGACGATGTCGACATCGATTCGTCTAATTTCCAGGTAAAATATTTAGCAGACAGCTGACTAATCTCGATATCGAAATGCATCTGAACTAAACGTCCACGTGAATATCACTTAAATCTGGCTGTGGATCTCCATGTGGACTTTTTAATACGGATAGAATTTCGGAAGTCTCTAAGACGCTTCTGCAAATAATATGCCTATGATGAAAAATAAGAAAATAAGAAAAAATTTCTTTCTCCCAAGAAGCTACCAGCAGCATCAGCACCAGGTTATACGAATCTTCCACGTCGACTATTCGTTCAAGCAGCTATACACAGTTACACACTTATCCAACACCCGGTAGATCCGCTATCCTCCAAAGTCCCGAAACCACGGTCCCGACTACTCCGGCAACTCCTCCTCGCGCCCGATGACCGTCCAGAACCGCGTCCACGGCCACGGTCTCTCTCTCTCTCTCTCTCAATCCCCAAACTCCTTTGCGCTTGCGCGCGAACACACACACGCGCGTCCTACACACCTAGAATATCCACACCCGAGCGAGACAGCGCTACCCGATCCAGCCGAGCACGTCCGAGCGTTGCCGAGGAGCCTCGCCTCGTCGCTCGAGGAACCTCCCTATATATTCCACTCCGCGGCGCGGCGCTGTGTGCGACGACCCCCGGTCGAACGTTATTATACCCACTATCTCTCTCTCTCTCTCGCGCGCCGCCGCCTCCTTTTTTTCTCCAACCTACCTACCCACACACGCGAGCGCGCGCCAACACAGTCGCGCGCTCCCCCCGTGCACGTATACACACTTGCCGCGCAAACCGTCGCTCGCGCTCGCCGCCGACGACGACGGAGAGCAGCAGCAGCAGCAGCAGCAGAGCAGCAGAGCAGCCAGTGCCGCCGCAGCCGCAGCCGCTACAAGATATAATACACGGACAGGCACGCACGCACGCACGCACGTTTACGAGGACGGACGAGCGGTCAGGAGAGTGCGCGTGTTTTGTTTGTCTCACCGAGGATTAGGCTTTAGTCGCTGGCCACGACAACGGACAAATATGGTAATTATCGGGGAGCGTAACCAACCCCCCAGCACTTTGGATATATTATATCTCGCGGAAATCATCACCCCGTGAGTGTGTGTGTGTGTGTGAGAGAGAGAGCGAGAGCAGCAGCAGCCGGGTGTATCGTGTTCTTTTATTTCCGTCTCTCGAATTCCACGACGACGAGGCGCGTGTATTTTGTCCGTGCGCGCGGGGGAGGGCCGCGGCGAGGGAGCGAGTCGCCGGGGACCGGGCGGTGGCGACGGCGAGCAGTACACCACGGCGACGACGGTACTTTTGTGGTTAGAAAATACGCTCGCGCTCCGTCTCTCTCTCGCGCGCCTATGTATCCACTTGCATCCGCCATTTTTCCTCTCTCTCTCGCTCGCGCGGCGGAGGTGGCGAACCGGCGAATGCCGGCCCGAACCAGCGAGAGAGAGAGAGAGAGAGAGAGAGAGAGAGTTTCTCGTGCACCAGGTCCTGTCTCTGCGATCCTCGCGTCCCGATGTATTTCTCTTGCGTTTCGGAGCAGAGCGCGAATTGGCTCGATCTGGGAGTATGCGGGAGTTGCACTCAGGGGGGCAGAGAAAGAGAGAGAGAGAGAGAGAGAGACTAGGCAGCTGCGGGGGCAATGGAAGCCGCCGAGTCAGAAAATGGACGGGCGGATGAATCATCTCTCTCTCTGTCTTTCTGTACATACGTCTGCCGTGCCGTGTGTTATATTGCTCTACGCTGTCGGTCCGCGATGTGCACGGGCCCGCGGCGGCGGCTTCTCGGCGCGAGCGACGCCCGCCGAATTCGTCCTCGACCTCCGACCACGCCGGCTCGCGTACTCGCTATATACCTCTTCTTCGTCGTCGCGGTCGTCGGCGTGTTTGCCTCTCGTGCAGGACGCCCGCGGCAGTCAGACGGAGACGGCTATAGGTATATAGAGCAAAAGCTTCGCGTTTCTCCGTCTGTCTCGCTCTCGGAAGGATTTCGCATATGGGCGCCGCTCGCCGCCGCTTTGCCGGTGTGCATGTGTGTGTGTGTGTGTCTCTGGGAGGCCAGAGTCTTTGGTAGAGTCTTCGTTTGAGTTTCAAAGTGGAGTGGGATGTGGATGCGACTGGAGCGGGATGAATTTATAGATGTCGACCGGGTGGAGCGTACTCTTGCCGATTTTTGTTTATACGAGGAGGATCGATATTGGTTCGACGTTGAAAGAGCGAGCGAGTCTCCGTTAAAGCGTACGTCCAGATTACAAATGTGCCTGTGTGTGTGTGTGTGTGTGAGTGTGAGAGGGAGAGAAAGAGCGAGTGCTGCGTGCTTGCGCGCACCGCTGGCCATGCCCCGGTTGATTTCCTGTGTGCTGCTGCTATACCGCTGCTGTGTGTCCCGCGACGACTGTAGTACTGTACATGTAGGAGCAAGAGAGAGAGAGAGAGAGAGAGAGAGAGAGAGAGAGAGATGGATAGAAATGCAGAGCGTCGTCGTCGGGTGTGTGCACGCGAGGCGTTTATGTATTTCCTGTGCACGATGGATGTACTCCGACAACGCCGCCACGGAAATCCTTCGGCTGAGACTATGGGGGAAATCACTGCTGGAAAACTCGAGATTCGGATCTTTTTTTGGATTCCGTATACGTACTATAGTTTGACTGTCGTGGCATTGAGGGGGTTTTTTCGGAGGAGAGCTGCTGGGTATATAGGCGTGATGATGGGAAAAATGTGGGTGGATGGCTAGACACCGATGGGAGACTGAATTTTGTTATACACGATTGGGGTGTGCGTTGGGCTTCCGTTATAACGCGTGGAATGATTTTGCTTCGGTAGGTGCTGGTAAAAAAGCCGCTTCCGTGATTCTTTTTTAGAGTATATAATGTGCTGATTATTGTTCTGTGTAGATACTGATTAGTTTCCAAACTAACAGATATTGTTAAATTTATAAAAATAAAAATTATGAGCGATTTTTTCGAAGGTTCGATAGCTGGTCTTTTAGAATTAGGAGTCTAATTTAGCATTTTTATCACTGGAGCTCAATGAGGTGATTCTTTGTCGATTCTGAGCGATGAGAAATTGAAAATTTGACCTAAGATTTTGAAAGTGCAGATTGATATTAAATCTTCGAAATACACCTTTTGTCAAGGATGTACCCTTTCTTAGGCGAAGAATCAATCAACACCTTGGAAAATAATGGGTTAATTCACCCAAGACATTGTATACACGTAGAGGGAAAAGTTACTTTTTATGTATAATAAACTAGCTCACGATCATTTCATTCATTCGTATTCATTCAAATGTTTCAAAAAGGATTTTTTAATCATTAAAAGTTATCTTGTGTATTAAAACATTTAAAACTTCTTTATATTATTGAAAAAGAGCGATAAAAGAATCATATTTCGTCATTACAAATGAATCACTAACTGACGTAAAAATTTCATTTCATCGTGATTCACAGGAGATTTTAGAGGTCAAGGTTTTCGACTAGGTCAGAGTATTCACATTTGGCATATACCGAATATAATTTAAATTTCATTCAAAAAGCTAAAATGCAGACGTTGGAAAAAAATGTATGTTTATACTCTAACCATAAATCATGATTTATATATATCTGTAGGTTCCTGGAAAAACGACTCAAGTCCATTTTTTTTTTAAATTGAGTTTCGAACGATTTTGGTATCCTAACATGGTATATTTTTAGATAAAAATGCAAAAAATTAAGAAAGTGTAAAAATTAGTGACTATATCGACTATTTATGAGTTTTTTTAACATTAGTTGAAATGGACATTAAAAACGTTAAACCTTAATATCTCAAAAATACCAAAAGTGGACTTGAGTTGTTTTGCCGGAAACCCACAAATATATTAATATTTATTGAATCACTTAAGTTAAGCAACAAAGTTTGAACGATACGAAATAAATTTTGGATGAACAATTGTACTTTTATCTATCAAAGATAATATAATTTGCCAAGATAACGTTTATAGTACTGCTCTGTAAGTAATTGTTCTTATTAGACGTTATACGTATTTATGTATTTATTAATTTATATACAATGAATCTCGACTTTCTATTATTTGTCAGGCAATAAACATTTCAACTTGATTTACAGTTCTACTTCAGCGTTATTTATTTGTTCTTTATAAAAAGCACATTTACATAATTTAAATATTTCAATTAAATTTTTATGGAACATCACGCTCGCGGTACAGCAAACCCATCTCGACTTTAATTATAGAATTTGAAATTCTAATTAACGATCACAGGTGCAACGTTTTCACTTAAATTAATCAAGAGAGCGAGAGAGTTGATTTTCGTACCGCGGAACACACTCGCGATATCACTGAGCTGTAATAATAGCGATGAGCAACAAGATACTAGACGAGAGGCTAAGGAAACGAGCATAACGCGCTGTTTTCTTCGAATTTCGATGATTAGTGTTGTTTTGTCGTTAAAATTTTTTTCTCTTCGTTCCTGATTCACCCAAATTATTACATTTTTGCAATGTACCGATGAAATATTATCTTTGCAATTAATAACGTTGTGTATTGAATTAAAAGTTGAGAGCATCTGGCCTGTTTGATAGCTCCTTATTTGTATAGTTGCATGGCTACCAAACGTAGTTAAAGTGATACGAAAATAGCATTTAAACGCCATTCACGGTATTATTTGTCGCGTAAAAAAACTTCGGAGCACCGTGCGAGCATTTGCTCCAACATAAATCACCTTCGCGTTTGCCCACGAAAATATAATCACCCACAAATAATTCTTAAATAATAATAAACAGCATTTGTAATTTTTAACGTCGTAAAAATACATTTACGTTGTTAAAAAGTTACAGTCCGTTTCTAGGGTATTGATGTATAAGAGTTTTAAGCAGCTTCGGATTGTCTTTCATAATTTTCCACATCTCGTTCAGTCGAAATCAATTAATTTTCTCGTGACGTCAATCGTGCGTCCATTAACCGGATTCTCTTAAGATAGGAGCTAAAATCATTCGGATTCTCTTAATCGCAAATATCTCATATTTTGAGTATATAGTTAAAATTTATAGGCGTACAGAGTTAATAATTTAAATAAATATTATAATAAGAATCATTTAGTTTTTCATTTTGCACATTGTATTTTTTATGAAGAAATATAAGATGAGACAAATATAACCAAGTACAATAAACAAGATGTGCCTCATAAACACGTATATATAAGTATTCAAGTGAAAATATTGCCACTTCAATGTACTTTAAACGAATCCGTAACATTCGGAGAGCAACTTTGTGCCAATTAAAGTGAAAACACTGCGTCACTCTTACGGTTAGAGTGATTCATTTGCTTTAAAAAAGAGGTTTTTCACTCGAGGGAATTCATAAAAAGAACAACCTTGACAGTGTAGTCAAACAACTTCTAAACCTCTCAATCTATTCGCGATGAAATGATATACTAAAAAAAAATTTTGATTTAATTTTGATTGTTGTATTTGTATGTAATGATATGTTATGATACGATACATCAATTTAAGATTAAGTAATAAATTCTAAACTTTTAATTTATTCAAGGGTATTGTTTAAAAACGTATGTAATAAATCATCAACGTAATTAAAATCAATTAGTATTACTCGTTTGAAACATAAATATTTTAATTTTTTTTTTTTAAACATGTATAGTATTCAGAGATGTTTGAGGGTGCTATTTACGAATCTCGGTTCAGAATGAAATAATCTTCAAAGCCTAAGATATCAAGTCTGAAGTAAATTGTTAGTTTGCATTTTCAAAAATTTCAGTCGGCCTTATAAGATCCATTTTGAAATTTTGCAAATTTTTTAATTCTGATCCTTAATTTATCATCATCGATAACCAAAACATACGTTATAGGATCACTTATCCATTCTTAATACAAGTATCACGTCTCAAACCTCATCAATACACTCATACGTTTCTATCCGAAAAATACATCCACAAGCAGCGCTCTCCAACAATCGTACAACAAAACACCCCTACATCCATTGAAAAGACCATCCATCCAAAGTACAACACCGACGCAGAACACACAATTCGATCCACCTAAGCGCGCGCGCGAACCTTCGCGTTGTCGCAACGCGGAATCTCTCGCAGCGAAGAAAATCCTCGACAACGTGCGCAACGTGTGTTCTCTCTCGGGCACTCGGCTCCGCTCCGCTCCGCGCTTATAGTAATACGCGTACAGTGTCTCCGGTTTCTCCCTCGGCGAGTCAATTGACAATCCTCGCGCTCGGCCGCCGCCGCCGCACATATAACAGGTGCCGAACGATTAAGCGGCCGCTTTAACGAAGAAGCCGCACGCGCGCGCGTGCGAGCACGGCCCTGTAGCGCGGTTGTTTCGCAATAGGGTATACGCCCGAAGGGTGTAACGAGCTTGGGAGTCGAATCGAGGAGCTTTAGAATGTGGTGGTGTTTCGTTTGATTTGTGGGGATTGAAGCTTGGACTTTTGGGGTTCTGGGGGTTCATTGGATTAGGGGTTTTTTTTAAAGGGATTGTTTGTGGATATCGATTGATTAGGAATATAGTGACAGTATTTGAATTTTATTCGATATTAGACATCAAATTGAAAAATAATACTTTTCTTACTGTAATTTAAAAAAGTAATTATTTCCTGTAATTTGGGTGGCTGTATAATTAATTTCACTCGATAATGTTCTAAAATTTAACTTCAGAGTTAAGCAGAACAAGTTTTTCTCCTTTCGAAATCATTTTTTTGATCTTTAATCGGGGTATAAACACATTTCATCTAATACTATATTTTGATATCTCATATGATATTTTTATTATGAAGCTTTTTGCATTTTTCAAATATCTTTGAAGTTAAAGGAGATATACGTGTTGAGCTTCAAAGCTGTTGTAACGCCACGATCATAAAGCCGGCATCCTTTGAAGTTTTTGTACGATGACGTCATACAAACACGCCATAACTTGTGTAATTATTTTCAAAAATGGTAATTGATTCATGAATCCGTTTAGATTTTCTATACCAATTTTTTAAATTCTGATAATAATATTTGCTTACTGATCCATTTTGGATGTTTTATTACGCGGAAAGCTAATCGACATTATAGTTTGTTGCTTGATAAGTAATGAGTAAATTAAATATAAACTGTCTACTTAATTCATCATTTAAATGATGTTAAAAATAATCTATCGTTGATATTTAAAAAATACAATTTTTCCTAATTTTAATAAATAACGATAATTTTAAATTGTCGGGTTAATGATTTTGACACTGAAGTTATCGAATGTCCCGCGTTTACAATGATTTTCACGAGTTTATTGACAAAATAAATAACTGTAGACAAAATTCATACATTATAAATTAAAAATCTACACTGAAAAAAAGTTTGTTAAATCTAAGTAAACGTTTCCTTGAATCGTACTAAGAAAAGATTTACTTAATTAAAGTAAATATTTCTTAAATTTAGTAAATATTTATTGAATGGATGAATACCAGTCTAAGCATAATAAGTTTTTTTTTCAGTGTAATATTTTTCAGAAATAATCACCAAAAAACGATTTATAAAAAATGATTGATAGCAAAGAAAAGCAATTTTTCTTTGCTCATACGACACTGAGCCGACACGTTGACCTTTATGAAAAAGGAATAGATGAAGCCCAAGTTTGCTTCGGTACCTTATACAGCCCACTAGATACACACTCTTCTAGGACACAGCATCAACGAGCGGACTCTATATCCGCGCGCAGCGAAAAATTGATCGAGCGTTGCCCGTGCCTATAATATACCGGCGCAGCAGCAGCAGCAGCAGCGGCAGCAGCGGCAGCAGCGGCAGCTTTTCCTCGTGTATACGTGTGTTTTTCGAACGAAAGCGCGGCGGAGCGCTCGCTCGCTCGTCGCGCCGCGCGTATAAAAATAAAGTCTTCCCACGCGCGAATCCGATGCTAAAGAAAGCTCCCAGGATCTTATTCTAAAGTTACATCTAGTGTGCTCGCGCTCCGCGCGGCGGTTCTCGAGCAGCTTCTTCCATGCCGCGCGCTGCCTGCTGCGAGTGGAGAATTGAGTAGCCAAGCGCACACGTGGAGTCGTTAGGAGCTTGTAATGCTTGCACTCGACTCTCTCTCTCTCTCTCTCTGTAGAAGAAGAGCGACGAAAAAAACGCGAGTCTGGGTGGGAGGTTGTTTCACTCCTAGAGAGAGTGGAGTTTCGTATGCGAGGCGAATGTTCCTATTTTCTAATCGTTTGGTGTATTTTAGGTTGTTGTGGGGAGTAATTTTATTTCTGGAGTAATGTAATACTTACTGGAAATGCTCAAATAATTTCAATTGTTTTTATGACCGTTTATAGGTAAAACTAATTTTTTATAACAAGAAAGAAACTACGTGATTATAAATGAATACAAAGTGGTTATAAATTAAGACGTTCACCTTACGTAGACAGAATTTTTTGATAAAAATTACTCATGTTGCAACAAATACAACGATAGAAGTGCAATTTTAAAAGTACCTGACGATCTTATGCGATATTTATATTTTGTGACGATTATTATGTGATAAGACTACCTATACGACGATCTTTGTACGATAAATTTTGGTGTTTTATAAGTTTTTGATATATGCAAAAATAAAGTTTCTATCTAACTATACTATGGTGCACGGCAAAACAATATGATTAAGTATAACGTTACTTCTTACCACATTGCAAGGTAATATTTATTGTGAATCAGGTAATTTTTTTCCCGATCATAAAATATCGTACTTTTTTATGGCAATTTTTATCAAAAAATTCTCCCTGCGTATGGTTTCATTTTTTGGTGTTAGATAGTTTCGGAAGAGAGTGGAATTTCATCTTCGGGTGTTCATTTGCGAGGGAAAATTAGAATTGGAATTCGTTTCGTCAGTGTAGATTTTTTCACTTTTCCTAGCAGCGCGAAATAAAAACACGTGGTCTTAAGATTATTCTCTATGATGCTACTTGCACAACGTATGTTTTAAGCGAACTTTGATAAATGTATTTTTAAAATAAAATTATCAGTGCAGTGGAATTTCGATATCCACGTATACTACGTTGAAAAGGCCGGTTTATTGAAAATATTGGGTGGTCCATTGAAGCAAATAAAAAAACTGATGTTTTATACAATTCTGAACGATTTTCTTTTACGCCTACCTTTCTTATGTAAAATCCGGTAGAACGAAGCTTCTATATATATATAATAAATGTTTTTCTTGATCCCCTGGAGGTTTGTTATGTCCGAAGTTTTAATATTTTTTGAAAGCCTAAGGTATACATTACAGAAAAAAATTACTTCTTTTCAGTGACATAAAAAGTCTTTGTACAAGCAAACTTCTTTACTCTGCAGTATTCTGTTTCAAACTTAGATATTGATTTTAAAACGTTGACTCATTTTCTGCAAAAGTATTATAGTAAATTGCTCGCTGCACGTTAATTTTACGAAAATTAGATTTAAATGATCTTTTGCGTTTAAATAGATACTTTGTACACGATTTCATAAGATTTTTTAAATAAATTTTCTTTTGCACGGACTGTTCGGTTTCTAAAATTAGGAAAATTTTTGCATAAGTGTGAATCAATGATTCATTCACTGTTTCCTGACTCTTGGAAGCTAAATATTACAGATAGTATTTTGTTGCTACTTTACGATCGTATCATTCCATCAAACAAAATAACAAGGTAAATAAAACCCAATTCACTCTTGCAAAAAATGCCGTAAATTATTCAATTGTACAAAGCCTAAAGAGACAATCCTGCATTATGCGCTCTCCCTTCTCTATACATACGAAATCTAACATATCGATTACCCGCGGATATATTGCACGTGTAAAAAGCGTCGCCTTTGCTCTCTCTCTCTCCGTCTCTCCCTTCTTGTCTCTCATTCTCTTTCTCATTCCGTTTCGAGAGCGGCGCGAAGCGAGTTTTGTTGCTCTTTCGCGTAGCGCAAAAAGCGCGGAGGACCGATGTATACATTACGTAACGATTGGTTCGGTCGCTTTTCGGCCAACTTGCCGCCTGGCGCTGGACGATACACACTTTGGCAAATTTACTTTTCCCTCGCGCAATTTTGTTTTCTCCGATAACTCGTCGACTGTACGGTGTACGGTGTGCCGTACCGAGTACGTGGATTATTGACGATTAAAGTGACTGGAATTGCCTGTTAGTCATTAACGATCTTTTTGTTTATGTAGATAAAAAGGAATTGCGTAAAATATGTTTTATAATGATTTGTTATTAAAAGTGAATCATGCTGAAAAATTAAAAACTGTTTTATTTTATGAGGAATTTGTTGCATATGAAATTTTAAAGAATTTATCAACTTTGGCAAATTGCCTTGTATAAATTTATAAAATTGATTAAAGCGTGTGAATGGTTTTAATGTCGATGTGATTACAAACATGTTTTGGTTTTCAAAAGTGTGGCATAACGCCACACCGAAAATAAGAAAAAAGTACCACTGACGTAGATCCAAGCTTTATAACATAATATATATATAAATGTCAGTGTCCGACTGCCAAAAGCTCGCTAGCTATTTAATAAATTTATGTTTTCTTGAACTGTGCACCTGTGGGAATCGTGAAAACAAATGTTTTGTAAATTTGTTCAATTGTTGCGCAAGATTAAGATAATTTTTCTAATCCTTCCACAATAATGTTATTATCGATCCTTGAACGGAACAAGCATATCTCATAAATTTTATACATAGATAAAATATGTTTCATATTTTCACAGATAGCTAAGAATAATATCGATTCATCGCGAAACTTACGAAATCGACGTGAAATTACAGTGACACTTCTAACTCCATTTACTTCTCAATTAATCATCACCTCTCAAAATAACACATCCATCAAGATTGTTTATTAACGCAACTTTCTTCTTTTTTTTTTTACACTTTCCAGGCGTCAGGAGTAACTGTGGCGGATATCTGCAAGACGACCTACGAAGAGATAAAGAAAGATAAGAAGCACCGATATGTAATCTTCTACATCAAAGACGAGAAGCAGATCGACGTCGAGGTGATTGGACCGCGCGACGCCACCTACGATGCTTTCCTCGAGGACTTGCAAAAGGGCGGCAGCGGAGAGTGCCGCTACGGCCTCTTCGACTTCGAGTATACCCATCAATGCCAGGGAACTTCCGAGGTACTATATACCGAGAGAGAGAGACCGATGAATCGTGGAAAAGGTTATTTTCGTGAGCGCGTCGCGAGCGACTCTTTGTCTTCGTCGATTGTTCATTAAGAAGTTGGAATATATATTTGACGGCGCGTCGAAGTGACGATACGCTCTATTGTATTTTATTATAATGGAGTCATCGCTATTTTCATCTCATTAGATATTTTTACGGGAGTTGGAAATTTATTTTGGATACTTTAGCGTTAAATATATTTACAGAGTGACAAAGAATAAGAATTATTTATATACGGGAAGGGTTAGGCTCAAGTATAGAGAAGAAGCTTAGTTTTACGTGGAGAATATATTCTTTCTTGAATTTTAATTCTTACTTATAGTTAATACCTGATCTTTGGATTATGATAATATTTCATTTAATTTATAATAGCATTATCAGTAACGCGATAGATTTGTCAGGAGTATATCAACGTAGCTTGCATATAACGAAAGTTATATATTTTTCACCACACTGCGCGTAAAGTGCTGACTGTACGCCCTCTCAGCAGGCCGTACAGTACCGCATGGACTGCCTAGGGAATAAAGTGACTTGCGCATGCGCGATGCGCCTTTTTCCGCTCTCGACTGCGTCTCGAGCGGTAAAACAGCGCGTCGCGCGTACCCAAGTCACTTTACTTCTAGGCAGAGCATGGGGTACTGTACGGCCTGCTGAGATGCGTACAGTCATTTCTTTACGGGGGTGTGGTGAAAAGTAGTATACGCACCTCTGGAGTACAGTAGGCAAGCATGCACTGTGTGAAATGCCGACCTCGCTTCGCTCGGTCGGCAACGTCACACAGTGCGTACATTGCCCACTTTACTCCCTTGATGCATAATGTACTATTAATACGAATGATAATATTTTTCCATGACTCATTCATTAGCTTCTAATTCGTTTATAAAAGTGGTATTAATCTGATTAATTTTGTTTGCAGGCTTCCAAGAAACAAAAGTTGTTCCTGATGTCGTGGTGTCCCGACACAGCCAAGGTCAAGAAGAAGATGTTGTACTCCAGTTCTTTCGACGCCCTGAAGAAGTCCCTAGTCGGTGTACAAAAGTACATTCAGGCGACGGATCTCTCGGAGGCCTCCGAGGAAGCCGTCGAAGAGAAACTCCGAGCCACTGACAGGAACTAAGCGACAACAAAAACAAAACAAAAAATATACAACCAATCTGATAAATATAATCATTAAAGATTTCAAAAGGGGCTACAATGCACAAATTCCCCTTCCTCAAACAAAAAAAAAGTTCTGTACCGATTATATGGGAGTTCGTGTTTTTACATGTTTTTCACTTTGGAAAACGTTTATTACAATATACAAAGGGAGGGAGTACGTCGTACGTTATGGACAAAAAACAGTAACGCAGTCACATTTTTGTCATGCTGCCCACTACATCGTGTGAAACCTGGTTTAATCAATATCGCTAAACTAATGTAACAATAAGACTTATAAAGCAAAACTATTGTAATAACAGCGTACAGATATACACATACCGTCGAGATGTAGGAGAGCGAAACAATTGAATCTTTTGTCACAGGCTGTATAATGTTTAAATTAAATCCATTTCATAATTAATGTCTTGACGCGTTTTGGGACTTGTCGGTCTCGGTGCGAACAATTCCTCGTCATAACCGCTCAAAGTAACTGCTACGCCTGAGTCTATCAGGTATACTTGAAGTGCATGCGTAATTGAAGATAACCGAGGTAAAAAGAATGTAGACGGCTTTTATGATTTAAATATTAATAATGAAATCTTACCTTCCTAATTTTGTAAAATCTCAATTACGTGTCTACCCTTTTTTTAATGTAGTTACATGATACATTTTATTTTAAAACTTTTTCAATTTTTTTTTCTTCTTTTTTTCTTTTAATAGAAATTTAAATGTCACATCAGAATGAATAATCTCTGATATCATTCCTTTTTCATTAATGTGACTAATGTAAACAAATCTATCAATGATCTTATGATTGCATTTGAAGTATGAAATCATGACTTGAAATCTTATCTTGCATTATACTTCGCTATTTATTTTCAATACGAGAAAAAATTCAATTTAAAACGATGCACGTTTTGAATTGCCATTAAAATTAATTTGCTAACTTTAATTATCAAAAACAGCAATACATACACTATTATTTTCTTTTTGCATTTGATATGACAACAATAAATAAATCAGAAAGTAAAAGGAGATAAAATCTTGTGTTATAAATAACGCAAAAATCCGATAAAAAGTTGCTGAAGCGCGTACTTTTTTCATCCGATTCTCGCCAAGGCAGACAGCGAGCAGCAGAGAAATGACGTCCAACGCCATCTAGTACATCACACGCCAACACACTGACAGTGCAGTCCATTGTTCGTCGATCGTCGAGTGAGTACATTCGTACTCTCATAATAATGCCTCTTTTCCAATAGAATAGTCAGTTTATGTTTTAATTTTTTATTCATACAAATGAAAAAACTAAGAAAAATTAATTAATGTGGCAATGATGAAGTTGCTTTGCATTAAAATTAAAAATAAATTTATTGGAGATAGTGGAAAAGCAGCGTCATATGTGCGCATGTGTGTGTTCGGATTTGCGGAGGGGAATCGACTATTAAAAGCCATATTCGTGCACGCGTGTTGGTTTGCACTGAAGTGCAAATTGACTGTCAGATTACATTTTATCAATGTCACATTAAGATCTTCATGACTCCACTCTTCAAACCGACAAACTAGTACCTATATCAAGTTATCCTTTAGTATATTTGCATGACAAAATTTTAGTTAAATTTGATATCTGCAATCATCTAAAGTTATTCCTTCTTTTAAATAGTATATGCTATGTATAACGTGGTATTTCATTTTTATTATTTTTATTATTTGTATTACAACAAATTACAAGTTACTAACTTTTTTTTAAATATTTATCACAATTTTGGAAATGAGAAGTTTTTCGTATCGTTTTAATGAACAAAATTTTCAAATTCCTAATTTTCGTTTAAAAATTTGGAAGATTTTTATTATTATTTTTCAAGAACATTTAAAGCTGCTTTAAAAATAAGTATCATTAGATACACCTCATTTTTTTATTTTTTGTTATTTATCTAATATAAAAATTGTATTTGTGCTATCAAAAATATTGTATTCTGAAGTTTAAAATTAAAATATAATTATTACATAACAATTTCAATTTTCGCATACAAGGAGAGTACCCCAGTTGTGGATTTTGTAATTTGCCAAGACTCGACGAGGGTTTTATTCTCGGAATGAAGAAAATCGGAACATTAAAATAACGATGATAAAGTAAAGGGATTAATTTACGATGCCAAAATCATAATTGAAAAATACAAAAAATGAATATGAAAACAATAAATACTGTATATACAAATTATTACATTCTGCATACAGTTTATTCGGGTTATTGAATCTTGCATAGCTTTGAAATGAATCAAGATATAGAAAAAGAAATACTTTTACAAAAAATACATTTTTAAAGCATATTTAATTTTTTTAACTATTAGTAGCATATTTAAGTTTTTGCTTACTTTATACAAAAATAAAAATTCAATCAAGTTATTATATCGTTGTTACTTTTAAAATATTAAAATGGAGCATCGTAGGCAAAGTTTATAATTTTCTTTTAACTCCAATTTAAGGTAACAAGAATTTATGTTGTCTATTGTACACTCGATGTAGATAGGTTCGGATCGAACGTTTTTAAAATGCTCCAATGAGATTATCCGATTCACAGGAATTAACCAATAAGGTGGCCCGATTTCAAAACGTTCGATCCGAATATATGTCCGTCGAGTGTACATTCATACTAATGTATAGAATATAAAATAATGCATTATGTAACAAGGGAATAAAGTCGAAGATGGGTTTATCGAGGGTGGGTGTACTGCCCGAGTGAAGCGAGGCTATATGCAGTAATCACCCGAGAGAATAATCGGCTTTATTTCTGTGTTGCATATAGAACTTTATTCACAACTTACCTGTGGTCAATTTATTGACTTAAAAAGTGGGACTTCTGGTAGTAGTCAATATCGCTAAAGTAATGTAAGAATTAGAACTAGAATTTATTGAAAATTTATATCAATATAGAAAGAAATAGAACGAAAAAAATATTTACTTTTTTTCCCTCCCGGAAAAAGTAGATAAGAGGGAATCATATTGCTACTTTTGTCCTGATTTTGAGGTGAATAAAGTGGCCATTACGGTTGAATCCAGAATAAAAATTTTGTTAGCCCTCTAATGCCAAGGGTTCTTTTTTCATAGAAAAAATAAATAAAAGACAGCTTGTAAACTTGAAATGTTCCTATAATCTACCTCCATAATAACTTGTTTAACTAAAAACAGTAGCTCTAAATATAATTTTTAGCGGGTTTGTCGGTTGTTACGTTTGTATATTCGGCTAATTAAATTACAAAAAGGCGGAATTATTTTCGGCATTTTTCCTGACTGCACATTATACACGTAACTAGGTATAAATTTATAACATTCCAAAACGTTATATACTGCCATACGCACTGTACGTTTGTAAGAATTGAGTGACCGCGATTCTTTTCTGATTCAAAAGAATCGAAAATATGAATCACGATTCATTTTTCCCGATTCAAATGATTCGAAAATATTAATCGCGATTCAACGCGATTCATGCGTGAATCGATATTCAAACTTTCCCGATTCTAATGAAGGTCACATTTTACACAAATCAGGCTATTATAGTGTTAAGGCTCCGCCCTTAAACATTATTTTAGGGCCTATTTTAGCCAAATCAGGCTATCGCATAGTGTTTAGGCCCCTAAACATGTGGTATCATCCGAATGGTACCCCATATTCAGGGTTACCTAAATATTTTTAGGGCCTATTTTACCCAAATCAAGCTATTTTTGATCTCTCAAGCTATTGCGATAATCAAGCTTTAGGTATCATCCGGATAGTATACTCTATGTTTAGGGAGGCCTAAACACTATGATAGTCTGGTAAAATAGACCATAAAAATGTTTAGATCTCCTGAATATGGGGTATCATCCGGGTAATACCACATATTTAGGAGGGCCTATAGTGGCCTGATTTGTGTAAAATAGGCTCTTTGTTTAAGTCGAAAAAATTGAATTGAAAAAATCCGATTTATAATCTCGATTTACACATGAATCGGTAAAAGTGAATCGCGATTTAAATCTGGACTCAAATGAAGTTAGTGATTAAGATAGATCACAATTAAGATAGTGAATCCAATTCAATTTTTCGATTAAATTTTTTTTATGGCTATTATGGTATTTTGGATGCATTGTAACTAAAAATAATTGATTAAGCATCAAAATTCATTAAATTTTAGAAGTGAATCGAAAAGATTTTGCGATCGATTCTGCACAGTTCTGGCCATACGTATTGTTTTGTATGTACGGGATGATTACTTTGAATTTTACAACAAATAATTATATTTTTTTTCATCTTTCATAGTATTATTGGTTTACTGTCTATCTAAACAAAAGAATTAAACATTTTGGAAATTATTATAACTAAAATTATTATAAGCTTATGATACACGTATGATTCTCTAAACTTCATTATAAAATCACAGTCCCGATAGAATTTGAGATAGAATAGCATAATATCTAAATACTGGAAAATTCATAAATCACACATGAATGGTTATTGCGGTATGCACTTTTGTCGGTAAAAAATAATTAGCGGTTGATTGGCATATGTTTTAACAATAGGCTCTCGAAAGGTGAGTTTTCTTCGCACAAAAACGTCTGTAAAATAATTGAGTGTTGAAGAATGTATAAAAGTGAGAAGCGACAAACAGAATCTCGTTGGAATTTTTAGAATTGGTCAATAAGTGCATCATTGAGCAGAAAAAACATGCGTCTAAAAAAATATGAAATATGCTTATTACTTATTTGCATTTGGGAAGTGGGTAGAGTTTACCTAGTTTATAAAATCGATACCGATGGAATTTCATTTTAAAAGTTTACCTAGTTATTGTTCAATATATTGTTAAATTAAAGTATGTAAAAAAATTCTTTTTGCAAATTTAAATTGCTAATCTGTTACCTGCGTTTCGAGCTTGAGCTTGAATATTCTTGATATGTTGATCCCCTTCATAACATGAATATAAAGTGATATTATCCAAGAATAATATGTATCGTAAAATGAGGCGACTTTAGCCGCCGGGGTGACTAATCTAGTCTTTTAACCCTTTCAGACCTGAATTAAATCTGGCCATGGTATACCACTTTTTCAAGTGTATTTTGACGTTTTAATGACTAACTAAGAAATTTGAATAGTTTAAAAAAAATTTATATTTCAACATTCATGTATATCTATGTATATAAACATGTATACATGTATACAAGTACATACATACGTTCCTAATACTCAGTATGTCAATTAGAATCCATCAGGTCGAAGTTAAAAAAGCGTTCTGTCTAATAAATAATTATTTTTTCATTTATCGAGTCTGTCCATTTTAGTGGGCGCAGGTACTGGAAGGGTTAATAAAAACTTGTGTTTATGTCGGCGTTTTCTAGTTATTTTCTAGATAAGATCGTGGGTCAAAAGAATTAAAATTGATTAGAAGGAACAAATTTTCACTTTTAAAATTTTCAGCGTGATAAACTCAAAATTAAATTTTGAAAACTAAATGTATGGATCAGATGAAAGTAGACCATTCTCCATTTACAATAGCGTAATTGGGAACATACTCATTTTTGGTTGCGTAGAATTCGAAATAAAATTGATAAACTTGAAAAAATAAGAAAATATAAAAATATATTTAAAAAATCCTGAAAAGAGCTCAAGCACATTTCGAAATACTTTCCCGAAGTTTATTTTTTAATCGTTTGAGGACACATGCCAAAGTCACGTATGTATCTTATATATCAAAGTAAAAAACACTCGAACACTTAACCATTGACAATTTACTATGCAACAATGAAAGAATCTAGCAACGCAAATAAAAAAATCCTGCTCTGAAAAAAGGCACTGCTCCGAAATCCGCGCGAAACGGAGCGCACTTTCAGCTCCTGAGATAGTGACCAGTCGCGCGGGGCGCGGCTCAGAGCCGTCACAAAACCTCCTCACCCAACAATTTACCCACTATATACGTTCCACACACACACACCCAAGAGCCGATTCGCATTTCGCGATCCCGACCGCGGTATATACACACACGCGCACACCCACACCCAAATATCTCTCTCTCTCGCGTCCATATACACCCGTCTCTCTCTCTCTCTCTCTCCAGTCTATCCCGTACACCCTCGATGATCAGGCCTCGGCTCGGGCCTTATGCGCGCGTTCTCCGTGTCTCACCTCGGCCCATCGCGGCACAAAAGTCGCGCGCGGGCGCAGCCGAGAAGCGAGAACGCAGAACGGCACAGCTCCGCGTTCCGTTCCTCCTCCGCGCGCGCGCGCGCGTGCGTGTGTGTGTGTGTGTACGCTGCGCGAACACAGCGCAGCAGCACCGACTACCGAGCACATCAGACTAGTGTGTTGTGTGGCACGCAGGGTGTGTGCGGCGCGCGCGTGTACCAGGCTGCACGCAGCAGCAGCTCTCGGTGAGGACGTCGACGTGTGCCAGAGGCAGGCAGCGCGCACTCTCTCTCTCTCTCTCTCTCTGTCCGTGTGCACGATACACATACGTCCGTGTCCTTCCCCGTTCCATCCACGACGCTCGAGATCATCGTACGCGTCGCAGCTCCAGATTGTGGCTGGCTGTCCACGACTCGCTCGCGCGCGCGCGTGTGTGCGTACGTGCACGGCCGTGTGTATACCTCAGCAGCGTAGTGTAGTGTAGTATAACGGGAGAGAGATCGACTCGAAGTCGAGTCGTGCGCGCGAACGCAAGAGAGAGAGAGCGCGACGCGAGACAGAGACAGAGGAGACCGAGAGCGCGACGCGAGGCGTCTTTGGAAAGAGAACTCGCGGCGAGGTTCCTCCATCGCTCTCGTCCTCCTCCTCGTCGTCGTCGCGCGCGCGGGTCTATCGATTCGATAGTGTTTCTCTCACGGTCGATCGCGCTCGGCCGAGGCGCGCGCGAGTGCCGTGCCGTGTGCCTCTGCCTTGTATATAAGGCTCTCTCGCGCTCGGAGCCGCGAGACAGAGACAGAGGACAACAGCGCACTCGGCGCACACTGCACAGAGCAGAATATTGCACGGTGGAAGCCAGCGGCAGCAGTGGTAGTAGTAGCGGTAGTACACAGTAGTAGCCAGTAGTGGTATAAAGTGCAAAGTGTGTGTAATATCTGTACGGAGGAGAGGAGGTGTAAAAGTTGCGCGCGAGCCGCTGCTCTCGCAGTGGCCTCCGAGAGATCGCCAGTGCAGCAGCGGTCGTCGAGTGTATCTCCCTCTCTCTCTCTCTCGGTCTCGCTCCGCTGTGAGTGTGCGTGTGCGCGTGTCGATATCCGCCTCCGCTGCCGCTGCCGCTGCTGCTGGGCCCGTGCTGCACGGGGAGACGGACAGCCAGACAGCCAGCCAGCCAGCCCGAGAGAAAAGACCGCGGGAGAGTGGAAAAGGTGCTGTAATGGCTGCCGTATCATGAAATGAAGGTGCCCATCCACCAGTTTTACAACACGCGAACGATGGAGGAGAACTCCGGGAGCTCGCCGTCGTCCTCGTCCTCCTCGTCAGTTGGCATCGCCGGCACCGGCGCCTCGTCCCTACAGCAGAATCACAACGGCAGCGCCGCCGCTGCCGCTGCCGCCGCCGCCGCAGCCGCTGCTGGACAGCCCTTCGGCGGCGTCAACGTCTCCGTCGCCAACAATAAGCACCAGGGTGGTGGTGGTGGCGGCGGCGGCGAGAACGACGGGATCGGCGGTGGTGGCGGTGGCGGAGGTGGAGGCGGAGGTGGACCGAATAAAGAGCAGAACCCACAGTACACGATGCCCGGGGTGCTGCACTTCCTGCAGCACGAGTGGGCCAGATTCGAGCTCGAGAGGTCGCAGTGGGAGCTCGACAGGGCAGAGTTTCAGGTTTGTGACCCAGCGGCTGACTGGCTTTCTTTCTTTCTTCTTGCTTTTCCTTTTTTGCTTCCCGAAGGGAGGTAGGAGGTGTTCGCGGTACACCAGGTGGACGCTTTGGAGCTGTCGAAGCTGCTAGGCGACAGCTCCATGCGACCGAGTGCATTCGCACTGGGCTTGTTTGTTTATCGCAGTGGTCGGTTACGTGGGGCTCGGAAGAAGAAGGTTTGGATAGCGGAGTGGGGTTTTATGTAACTAGAACTAATTTTACCCGTGACTGTATTTTTACTTTTGTTGAGCTCGAGTGAATTTACGAGGGTTTTCTTTTGTTGAAGCTTGCAATATGCTTGATTCTGGAGTGCAAAGTGTTAAAACTTATATGCCAAATGTACAAATGAGATAAGATACGTCATTACAAGGCAGTGGTTTATTAACTAAAAGATCAAAATAACTTTTGCGTTTACTAGAGTATATTGAAAACAGAATAAGAATTAAATCAGATTGTAGATATCAATGAATGCTTATCAGCAAGAAATTAAATTGGACAATCACGCTTAGAATAAATTCTTCCAATAGTATAATCTAATTCTTTTATTTGTTTTTCAAAATTTATGTGGTGATATTAATTAATATCAACCTCTTACATTTGTTTATTTATATATGGTATTTATTTACTGTACTATTGAATACAGATGTAATTAATTCACTGTGTTAGTATTATGTCTTAATGTAAATTAAAAGTCATATTCAGTGTCCATATTTACTGTATAGCATATTGTTCTTCAAAAAATTTTCCTAAGAGATTCTGTTTTACATATAATCCATTATTGCTTGATTAAATGATACAATATTTTAATTACAACTTACTGTTTTATCGGTCAATAAAACTTTAATAATGCTATATAAAAATAAAGGTGTACCAAGTTACGAATAGTTATTTTTTTATTTTATAGTTGTGCGAGAATATATAATAGCCTTATTTTCTTCATAAAAACCAGATTTTTTCTTATTTACCTTGTACAGTAATAGGAACTTTATTAAATTTTTAAGACGAAATGTCAATATTGTGCTATTAACCAGCCTTGTTTATGATAACAAATATTCTTACTGAAGTAACAAATCAGATTGTTTTGAAATTTTATTTTAATCTCTTCATAAGATACAGGACAGCAGTTGTATCAATGAAAGGCAATTTAAAAATGCGTTGTACTTAAATGCAATTATTTCTTAATGAAAGAGCCATCGACAAGAATCAACATGTGGTATTGACATTTTGCAGTTGTAGTGGGAAGACCTTAATTACTTTTTGCAAAGCTCAAGTACTTTCACAAATGACATCATGCTTTCTCTCTATCAGGATCTCTATCTAGATGACTGTGTCGTGTTTTCTAAAAGTCAAGCTACCAAATAAGTTAAATAAGTCTTCCAATGTTTGTATGAAATGAGGCTGACATAATTTTAAGTGTCCAACACTTTAATAGTAACAATTATAAAACCAACCTCTCATTAAATAGCTTGTATTTTTTAAGTAGGTAAATGATATATGCATGCACTATTTTAAACTAAATGCAAAAAATTTAAAAATTAAAGTGTACAATAATAAAATTTTTAAATACTACTCAGAAGGCCCTTTAAAAACTAAATTTCTTTTAGTTAAAACCTTTTATTAATAAAAATGACTAATTTAATATTTAACATGATACAATTTAAATCTGTACTATATAATTTTTATACACATGAATCAGGAAATTATCAGGAATAATTTTTCAATTTTTATAATTAAAATCAATAGAATTATGCATATTTTCTACTATTATTAAAGGAAGAGCTCCATTTAGTTAAAAAATCAAATAACAAATATTAAATAATTTAAAATTAAAATAAAATATTCTATTTCAAAATGTTATGTAAGTAATAATACATGTTTTAATATAATAAAAGTTCCATGTCATTAATTAAATAACAAGAGAAAGTAATTATAAAAAATACATTGAAGCATTAGTGCGTGATAACTGTACTGTTATATATAAAATACTATAATTTTAGTACTCGTAATTATGTAAAAGCTTCATACGTATTTAATCAAATATAGAGAAAAAAAAGCTTTTTGTTTGAGGAAACGAAAATGTAAAAATAACGACGTAACGAGAAACAGCTTATAAAATAACGATCGGTACTGCATCCTTTTTGCACGTCGGCATTGTCAAAGAAATGAACATTTGTTTAATGAATAAAAGCGTTCAACGCAAGTGTGACTCTATGTACTATAATGAGTTATTTATACGAGAATGCAATTTCAATAAAAATAAGTTACCTATAAATAACTTGGGAAAGGCATCTGACAAAGAATAACGTCTTTGTAGCTATCGATATAATAAGTATAGTACTTATCAATCTATCAACGTAAGTTCTTCTTGAATTTTATCGTATAATGATTTTCTTTAAAGTTTTTTTTATAATCCCTTAAGGGAGCAATAAATGTAATAAAATCTATTTCAGCCAAAATGCTTATATTCATTACAATAAATGTATTCTTATCGCGAATCATTACCAATTTATTTATTTATTTCATAATAATAATTTAATTAACAATATATGAGTACGAACGCCTTTTTACATTTACAACCAGCCAGCTAACAAGCTAGAAACATAATAAACATTTACGGACCATAAACGTGCTGTAAAATAATAAAAAAAAACTAATTTAAAAAGATAGGTCACAGCTGATGACCGCGTGCGTGACTAAAGCAGTTGTAAAAAAAAATACTACAATACTCGGCCATAAATGCCGCCATGCACACAAGTCAATAACAAAAGCACGCAAAAGCACGGATACTCCATCTCCATCTCGCGCTCTCGCGGTCCCGCGCGCGTAACGAACTCGCGCATGCAGGTGCGTACCGTATACACCTAAGTACATATCGCGCAAGCGGCTCTCTCTCGCGATCATCGCCGAATCGTTCGATTCCGTCCACGTCGCGGCGCGAGCGCGGGCGGCTTCTTCCGCCAAAGCAATGCGCCGCGCATGGATGATATTCACGGCCAAGACGCGTGAACAACCGATGGCTATATACCACGGGCCCGTGGTTCATCGACTTTCTGCGGAGCGTCCGCGCGACCGCGTGAACTTGCTCGTCGCGAGAAGAGAAAAATGAACTGTGGCTTTCCGTTGGCGAAGGTGGGATATTTGGGGTGGTTGAGTTTTTGCGCGCTGAAAAGTAAAGGATTGTTCGTCTTGGAATGAAGACCAGCTGGCGTGGTTTGATTGGATGGAACGTGTGTCATGAGATCTTTGTGTACGATATTTAAACATTAAGTACGTGTGTAAGCAATGTTAATGTTTTTAGCTATATCTAGTGATTTGGCGTCTATTCGATTAAAATACGGTCCAGTCAAATTAGACACGGAACAGGGGGTTTTTCGGAATAATTCCAAGGTCGACGAAAAGAATTAACGGCTTAGAAGAGATGCTTTTCAGTGAAATAAAATTAATTCCCAATTTGAACAACGTATGCTTTGTCCGAAAAAATTCGACAAACTCAAAAGTGTATATATATTTTGGAAAATACTTATCGGAGAGAAAAGAGTTTTATATATTTCTTTGTAGGTATTGAAAATATCTATAAAATGAGACTTGTTGCTTTAAGATTGAATAATTAGTTTTTGCGAAAAACGAACGAAAGTAAACCAAAATTTTCGGCGCGTGTTCCGTGCTGGCGGCTTTCTCCCGCGCGGCGCATGCGCACTAATACTCATATTTTTTTGCAATTTGCACAAAATCTAATTATCCAATCTTAATGAAACGCGTCTCATTTTGTAGATATTTTCAATACCTACAAAAACCATCTGAAACTTTTTTCTCTACGATAAGTATTTTCCAAAATATAAGCCAAAAACTACATTTTTGTTAATTAATTTAATTAATTTTATTTCACTGAAAAACACCTCTTCTATGTCGTTAGTTTCTTTTGGCGACCTTGGAATTATTTCGCTTTCCATGTCTAATTTGACTGGACTAATTATGGGAGCTGGGCTTCTTCAGTTTATAGCGCCAGGAAAAGATTTTCAAAGTTGCATAAAAATTCTAGACCCACATCCCTGACTACGTCCTTGTAAGCATGAAAAGTTAAGAATTAAAACTTATAAAACTGACGATCTAGAAAAGTTTAAAATTATTTATATGGCTTTCCTACGACGAAAAAAATCACCAAAGCTGAGTATCGTTCAGAACACTTAAAAGTAACGCGATTTGGAGGTTTACGACGAAGAGTAACGCAATTCAAAGGTTTCCGAAAATGATTATAACACTAGCCAAATGCGTAAAATAGGTCTTAAATTCTTTTATATACCTCTAAACATGGGGATGCCATCCTGATGATACCACATGTTTAGAGGATAAAATAAGTTCAAGAGCTATTTTACGTGTTTACGAAGTTTCATTAATTTGGGTTCCTGAATTGCGTTAGGCTTCGACGCGAACGATGAATCGCGATACTTTTCGTCTTAAACTTCGAAACATGTTACTCTTCGTATTCGGCGTCGATATTATACCTTTTTCATGTTTTTTATACATTGAAAGCAATTTCATTTATTCTGTATTACTATTTAATTTATACAAATGAAAAATAAGATTGTATATATTAAAATGTTTTGGAGAGCCATAAGTTTTTTTCGGTGAATTGTTTCATTGCACTCCAGAATTTGAGCATAAAATTATCATTACTTAAATTTGTATTTTAAGGTTTCCTTATAATAGCTATTAGACACACGTTCAATTATATTGCTTTTTGAATAAATTTATGCTCAAATATATTAAATTTATATTCAAATATATAAAATAGTTTATTCACGTCTTAACTATAATGGCCACTTTATTGATCTGAAAAGCGGGTCGAAAATGGCACTTTATTTCCGAAAATTTACTTTATTCCCGCATTTGCGGGAATAAATTAAATTCTCAGTTTCTCTGGCTTTTTATCTTTTTTTCAATTTTATATTTATATTGATATTAATTAAAGTCGACTTTATTCTCTTGTTGCATAATGTAATGTAATGTACTCTTAATTAATATAAACTATATTAGTTAGTGTAAATTAAAATTTATACTTTTATTGTACCTAAACATAAAAAAATATTCCCTTAATGCCCAAGAAATTTGATCAATATCCATTAATTGGGCATACGTAAGGATTATTTTCAGAATCAAATTTACTAACAAAAATACGCATTTTCTTGAATAGCTTTTGATTTAGTGAGTCAAAATTGAAATTTGGTGCATAACTTTGTATAATTTACACTACAAATATACCAGGAAAGTTCTAGGCCCTGTAAATGAAAGCTGGAGGTATTTTATTTTCCACCAGAAATTCATCCTAAAGTTACTATAATAAATAGCTGTTTTTACAGAAAGTTTCAACATTGCAAGAAAGTACAGTAAAAATTTTAATTTAAAAAAAGAAAACCTGGGAACCCTCACAAAACGATGATTCATTATGCAATCTGTGTAACGCCCTTTGTTTATTTTTGTGTTGCAGGCGAGAATAGCCTTTCTGCAGGGCGAGAGGAAGGGACAGGAGAACCTTAAGACCGATCTTGTGCGGCGCATCAAAATGTTGGAATATGCACTCAAACAAGAAAGGTAATTGCTTGGTGGATGCTCGGCTTTTATGCTGTTTCGCAAGTTTCCCGCCTTTTCTGCGATGTCAAGTGCTTGAAAAATAAAGTGAACAGAAAAGAAGTATTTGACAGTATAACATAAATAAAAAAATTTCTGAAAGATAAATAAAAAGTAATTATTAACTTAGGGGAAGCACATTTGTGTCTGATCAGTAGAAAAGGTATGGGGATTGTTCAGGCAACAAAGATAGGATAACGGGGTTAACTTGTGCAGTGCGAATATCTTGAGACAAAATGCTTATTTAGATTTGTTGCTAACGCATATTGAAGATGTATACGTAGTCAAAGTTCGCACAAAATTGTAAGCATTCGGGTTAACTATGCTATTCTTAAAGGGTATTATTTGTTTTGTTTTAGATTTGTCTATAAAGATTTGAAATTCCATTCAAGTTATTCAATATGTATGGAGCCTTTAATTTTTTGTTGTTAGAATATTCATTTCAAAATTATGTTGACAGTGTTCAACGGTGTTTAGACATTTCACAGAATTTAAACACAATTAAAATTAATTTATATCGAACTTTCTGAAATAGTACGATTTCATTGGATATAGTGTACTATCTAGTTATAAAGAAATGTTTGTTACGAATTCATTTTTATCGAATATACAAGTTAACCCCGATGCGGGGCTAAGTTGATCAAAAATGTTTGTTTCCAATAGTTGCACAAAATTGGGCGTATGGACAAATTTACGTCACTATTTATAATTATAAACTTGATACAAGTTCGTGAAAAAAGAAAATTTTTATGAAAATTAAAAAATAAAAAAATTATAAAAAAAATTGTACAATTTATCCCCGTTCTTCCCAAAGAAATATTTTACTATATCAATATTTTTTTTAATTTATATCTTTACTATTACTTATAGATCATTAAAAATAATTTATAGCTAATAAATGTTAAGATTTCTATTTTTATTAGACATTTTGTACTTTCTTTTTTTTAAGCTTAATTATATTACCGGTCATTACTAGTAAATTTACACATTTTATCTTTAGTTTAATTTTAGTATTTAAATTAATTACTGTGCTTTTTTGGAAGTCTTTTATACTTAAATGAACAAATCAAATTACTTCAATACAAAATAAACATTACAAAATTACGGTTTTTTGTTTAAGGTCATGTTAAATCCATCCGTCATCGATAATTACTAGGACGCACTTTTTCCAATTAATTTTCAATTTTGAGAAAATATCTCTATGGAACGTTGTTATCCCAATCAAAAATAATCACTTTTCAGAGAGATATTTTCTCAAAATTGAAAATTATATGAGAAAAGTAGTTCCTGGTATTTACCGTTCACAGAGGGGTTTAACCTCACCTTAAATGCACTTTTTGTTTAATGTTGCTGAGCACAAGTTTTGAAACATAATAGCCACGGATTGAATAGCCACAGTTACGCTTCACGCGTATAATGTTTATGCAGAGTGATTATGGCGAAATTTGAGCCTAGAATAATTAATTTCATTCTTTACTCATGCTCAAAGAGCGTATACTGCGATATTGCTGTAGATAAAACTAGAATTTTCATTAAAATGATACAGTTTGTACTTTTAACTTTAGATTATACTCTTTTAACTAAAAAATTATTTTTTTAATGTTCCTTCAAATTCTCTTATAATGATTTTATACGTTATTAATAATGCATATATTACATTTAAAATAACAATTTGTTATAGAATTATATTACGTCCATAATAACGCATAAAAGTACATGTTCATAATTCAACAAGTGAAGTACATAGTAAATATACATGTAGATTGAGCTCAAATTGTACATACTTAAAAAAATTTAATTTTGATACAAAAGTATACAAAAAAGTTGTTTTTTCTCTAAATATTACGAATTACATATAATAGATTTCAACAGCTAAAATGTGCAATTATTAAAACAGAAGTGTTCTTTATAGTTATTCAATGTACAGTATACACATGTAATTGCATGAAAAGGCTCCGTATAAGAAAACTATCAAGTCACCCTCTTCCGAGGCTGCCTCACACGACTGCTCTACATTCCTCATTTCGACGAGTTTGCCTGCGAGCGCGCGATGTATATACGAACGATTGTTGTCTGTGTTTCAGGGCAAAATACCACAAATTAAAGTACGGTACGGACTTAGTTATACAAGGGGATGGTAAGCCGGCTTACGAGGAAGGTAGTACCTGCACGGGAACCGAGGGAGGCGGCGGAGATGGCGAGGCGCCGTTCACGTCTGTCAGTAACATTAGTTGGAGACAAGGTCGCCAGCTCTTAAGACAGTAAGACATACATACACACATACACACACGTATATAACTATATCTCGATGCCCACGCTCGACGATGCTGTGATTGTGCGCCTAAGACTTTGATCGATGTACGCGCGATTTTGGAGAAAATCGAATTTGCCCTAATAGGTTTTGGAATTTGGGTGACACGCACGATGGTATGCACTTTGCATTCGTTTACGGAAAGTGCCACTTTGTTTGAGTAAATATTTCGTTTCTGAATAAAAAGCTGCGATCGTTATTCCCTCGCGGTGGAAACAAATTTGCACAGATTAGTTTACGTGAAATGCCATTCTATTCGAGTAAATATTTCGTTTCTGGTAAAAGGAACACTGTGTCACTATTCCCTGGTAGATAAAGAAGCTATTTTTCTTACTAGTTTATTTTCAAAGTTTTGTTAAAAACAGGTTTGTTACCTGTTTATCCACTGCATTTTAAGTGTTAAAATCTTTCGTCTAAAAGTTATTGCAATAATAAGAATCGAAAAACTGAAACTCAAAAATCAAAACCTAGACCTATACTAAAAATAAATTTGTTATAGAACTGTTTTGTTAAATAAAATTTCGTAATAATGAACGGTTTTGTAACAATTTTAGCTTTGGTTTTATGTGGTCCCTCACTCACTTTTGGTTTTGGTGTTCATCTTCGTTTGGTTTTTTTGTCTTACGGATTTAGTGCTTCGACTTTGATTTCCCAAGTGATTTATAGAGTTTAAATTTTGAACGCTAGTTGGGGGGTGAATAATTTCAAAATGAAAAACTGCTCATTTTGAACAAATATGCTTGGGCATTTATTAGTATTATTTAGAAACGTTTAACATATATGTGCTAAAAAAGTGCCCAGAATAACCGTTTTATTTTACCAGGGTTATCACTTACTATATTCTCTTTTCGACGTAGACAATACAGACAGCCATTTATTTCTAAGTTGATAGAACAGATTTCAATAATTAAAATGAGAACAAACTTTTGAAGCCATACTTTTTCGAAACTAAAAAATTTGTATTGTATCGAGCCATGTCTGTCTGACCTGCTCCTGCTATTTTCTACTTTGACGTGTATACGTAAGTTTCCAACAACTCGTATAAACTTTAATAGCGTTTCGTTTTAGTCTTTTCATTTAATCTGCTTTTTTTTTTCTTCAAAAAGTTTAAATTCTACAATGAAAAATTGTAATCCTCATTAGCGTTACTTTTTTTTCGTCCATACAAATTATAATATAAGAGTAAAGTTATAATATCAAGACATTATTAATAAACTTACCGAAGCGAAACTTTAGAATAAAAGTGAACTAAAAAGTTTCCTGTCTCAATATATTTATAAGCCTTTTTATAACCGTCGAAACGACAACTACAAGTTTTGGTCAGATCATCGTATAACGTGGGCATTCTTCTTCATGTGATTAGCATGGAATATAGTAAATTAATATTTTTTTTTCGTTTCCTTCTCTCTAGGTATTTACAAGAAATCGGTTACACCGACACAATAATAGATGTACGATCAAACAGGGTACGGTCCCTCCTCGGTTTAAATAATAATACAGACTCAGAAGATACAAATACTCCAGCCCTTAACGGGAACGAATCATCAAATAAGCGCGCTAATGAATATAAGAATACAAAATTTAAGAATACATCACCTAGGAAGGAAGCTTATAAGGTAAGCATACGCTATAACATGCGTCCATGAGGTGCGGTATATAAGTAGCCTAGATGAAAACCTTTGTTTAGAGCATACAAACTTCAATAAAAAATTTTAACTCAATTATACTCGTATATATATTCAGAAAAGAAATATACTTAAAGTCTGTGACGTAACTTGAAATCTATATCCACTTATTTGCGCGGCTGATTAGTCATGTCTATTTCTACTTAGCAAATACGAATGTATTTTTCTAAATTATTTTTTTCAAGTTTGATCGCGACTCTTTATCTTGGTTTATAATATATACACTATAAGTTCAAGCTACACTGAAAACAGAAATTCAAAAACAAATGTGATATCAATTATATAGCATGTTATACATAACAAAATCAATTTAATATCTCAATTATTATAAATGAAATGGAAACATAATGAAGCCTTACAGTTTATGCGAAAATATGTATTCAATCTATTGTGTTTTAAAAAGATTCAATACATGTTTGACAAAGTAAATTTTCTTTTACAGCAACAGCCGTCATCTATTGCCGAGGCTATGATTCTGGACACAGAAGCGGCCGTTATGGCGAATTTCGAATTCCTTGCCCATACGGATATTGACATGGAAGAAGAAGAAAATGACGGTGAAGAAGAAATTTATGACTCAAAGACAGACGCAAAACAAAATAAAGTATAAGATGAAATAGTTTCTCTTCATTCGAAAATTGTTCAAACAAAGTACTGATAACATTATTTACTTTTCAGACGTCTATATTGTTAAGTGAAGATGTTGATGCGGAAGCGGAAGAAGTTTTAAATGAATTAAATCTTTTAACGGAATCAGAAGAATCTATTATTCACGTAGACATGGATACGAATGAGTGGAGTAAGTAAATTTATGAAGAAACAATTGATAACATAACATTGTCACAGCAGTATATTTAAAAATATTTTGTTTGTTTATTAAGATGCAGTACGTAGAGGTATGCAATCAGACCCAAGACGTCCTTGCGAAGAAGGTGGATCGTCATTGGGCTTGGGGGAACTAGCACAATTGACTGTAAACAATGACGCTGAAGCAGCGTATGACGTAAGATGAATTTTTTTATTCAATTGTTTGTTTTTTTTTGTATATTATACATCTTAACTAGATAACGTTAGGGAATAATTAAACAAAATAAAATTTGGAATAATTTTGAATTAATGCCACGCTTTTACTTATTATGTTTGACTGTTATTTTCCGGAAATTTTTCTAAAAAGTAATCTTTTCTTACCATAAATAATATTTTTAATAGATGGAAACACATAGTGAAGAGCCATTTAGAAAATCTTGGAATGCTAAGTACACACTGCGTTCACATTTTGATGGTGTCAGAGCTCTTGTCTTTCATCCAATCGATCCCGTTCTGATAACAGCGAGCGATGATCATACACTCAAATTGTGGAATCTTCATAAGACTGTTCCTGCAAAAAAGTACGTTTCATAATTTTAAGTAGTTTTCTCAAAAATATATTAACGAAATAATTATGTATAAATATATGAATTAAAAGTATGCATTTTAAAACTTATAATGTTTGACCTTTGTTTCAGATCGGCGTCGTTGGATGTAGAACCTTTGTACACATTTAGGTCACATACAGGGCCAGTTTTGTGTTTAGCAATGGATAATACAGGAAGCCACTGTTTTAGCGGCGGACTAGACGGCAAAATACACTGTTGGACGCTCCCGTCGGCCAACATCGATCCTTACGACTCGTATGATCCTAGTCTGCTCAATCAAACGCTCACCGGGCACACGGACGCGGTTTGGGGTTTGAGTATGTGTCATCCACGTTCACAGTTACTGTCCGTTAGTGCAGATGGAACTGTCAAGCTCTGGAGCCCAGCGAGTAAAGTGCCGCTTCTCAACACTTACACATCCGAGCAAGGTACCAGACATTGCCTTTTTATGCCGTTCTAGCAGTTTAAGAATGATACTATGAATGTGCTTCTTAATAACATTACCTATTAACCCAAGAAACAATAAATTACTTATAAACCCTATAGGGACGTAGGTTGAAAAAAATTAGAAAATATTAAAAAAATTATTACAAAAAACTATTAGAAGATTAGAAATCATCCCTGAATTTTTTTAAAATTCTTCTCTAACGTTTTGATAGTCCCGTCCTTACAGAGTTAATAAATTTTATGGTTGCATTCTAAAATTTTATGTTTAATTTACTTTTTTAAGGAGTAACTCCACATGTGACCTCTAATTTATGCTATTTTTAAGATTTTTTTGTAATAAACGATGATGCGTCTACAAAATTAGTTTTAATCCATTTATTTATATATTTATTTATTATTATTTGTTCATTATTATTTATTTTATACAATAGGGAATAATAAAATATTTTTTTGGTATGCATTTGTATAGATGGTAAAAGTCTAAGCCGATGTACATTTCTTTTTATATTTAAAAAATAAAATTGAATTTACCAGAGTTATAGTTTACTAAGGTCCTTTGAATTGATGGCCAGAGTGACATCACCGTTTTCAAAGATTTGTCTATATCTTTTTCAATTCTGAATTTCAAAAGTTTACAAATGAACAGCACGATCTATAAGATGCTGTTAACTGATAATCGGTATTCTTCTCCACTTTAGTGTAAACAATTTTTTTTTCTTTTTTTTATGGTAAAATGTTTGTGTGATGACTGTTCTCCGGTTTGATAATGAACGCCTAACAATGGTAGCGAACATTAAATAACGGTTAGATCTGGGATAAAAATAAGAAATAGAATTCTATATAACATTTACTAAATAAGTGCAGAGTTGTTTTAAGGCTCTAAGGGGGCACACCACCTTAGAACCCAAAACAAAACTTATTTTTATGAGTCCATAGAAATTCTTCCTTTCAAAAACAATCATTCTGAAATTTTTTTTACTGTAAGACTGGTAATAATTTTAATTTAGCCGTAAAAAGAACTCAAAATCTTGATCTAGCACGTCATATAAAATCACCATCGTTATTAAGCTTCTAATCCACTGCCTACGAGATTTCAAGTGACCCCGTCGTCAAAATTCTCCAGATTTGGGGATATCACTTTTCAATATATTAGTTATGGTATGAATACATGAAATTAATTTTTACATACATATTATTAACTTTTTAATTAATTATGTAATATTATTCATTAATTTTACCGTATATGTACGTATATTTGTACGTAGTACAAATTAATTTCCTGTATTCATACCATAATTAATGCATTAAGAAATAATATCCCCAAACCTGGGGAAATTTGATCGACGGGATCACTTGGAATCCCGTGGGCAGTGAATTAGCTTAATAACTATGGTGATTTTATATGACGTCGTGGATCAACATTTTGAGTTTTTTTTACGCTGAAATTAAAGGTATTACCAAGTATTTATAAGGTAAAAGTACCTATTATGAAACGGTTTTCAGGGTGCATTTTATACTTTTGTAAAATTGAGATTGAATAAGCGTATAACGTTAAAACTTTTGATAATACTCGAAGGGATAGACTTTCCTAGAACAGATAATGATTTTAAAATACAAATTAAACGTTAATAATTAATTATATTAATAATATACTGAAGTGATCCATTGTACATATTATGAAACAGTCCAATCGCATGAAGTCTGGGTGTTTCATAATTTATGTCCCTACCCAGGCGGAAATAATCTGAGGCATATAAAACTTAATAATATATATACTATAATTCTTAATAAAACTTATTAGCTTTTATAAGATTTTAATAACAGTTTATAATGTGTTGAATTTAGACTCTAGTAATAGTTTATAATATTTAATAATAATTGTAAGCTTTTATTAGCTATTATGAAATTTTATAAATGTTTTTAAACTTTTATTAGCTTTTATTAGACTTTTGTATGTAGACAATATCCTAAAAATGCTTTTTTTTCTGCTTCTTTTTAGGTTACACACTTTTTTTGTTTTTCTGCTTCTTTTTATGTTTTTTTAGCTTTTTCGTAAAAAAAACTGTAAAACTGAAAAGCGATTAGTAATTTATTACTATTAGTAACTAATCATAAGAATTATAAATATTTAATTTCTATAAGTAATAATTTTAAAAAGTTATTAGTAGTTTTTAGCTTTTTATCAGGTCACGCATTTTTTTCTTTTTGGAATGGACTTCGTAATCTATAAGTTACAGGTTAGGCTGCTAAATTCAATAAACATCGTTATTTAACTTAGTTTTCATATGTAAGGGAGCTATATCATTAAAATGTAGTATTTATTGCTTCATAATACAGAAAATAATATGCAAATAGCTAAAATTATTAAAAAAGCCCTTACAAAGGTGTTTCTTAAATACGGACTTCCACTAACTCGCGTACTTATTATGAAACAGCTACATATATAATAAAAATCGCATCGACGTTAAAACAGTTTGTAGATAATTCAAATCTACGGACCGAAAGCTACAGTTTAAGCTATTGCATATGGTGTCAAGTCATTTATATTTATAAATATAGTTAAAAAACAAAGTCGTATAAATCAGCTACTTCGGCTCCGAAAACCGCCGATCTGCACGGGTTTGGAGACATGGAAAATTGAATGATTTTTTATAATACTACTTATTATATAACAATACTCATGTTCGTGTATTTACAGACGAAACCATTCATAATTATCAATAAAAATTTTATATTCGCTTATGCATGTTATAATTATTTTTTATTGTATCATTTTTTTATACTGTTTCATAAAAGGGACACAGTTACGAGGGTGTTTCATAATAGATACTTTTACCTTAGTAAAAAGAAATCAGAATGATTGCTTTTGAAAGGAAGAATTTTTATAGACTCATACAAATAAGTTTTGTTTTTGGGTTCAAAGGTGGTGTGCCCCCTTAAGTTGTTGCACGAAGTGAAAATCGAGGGAATCACTTGAAGTTAAAATATATTGTGAATAATATAAGGAGTTATACTTTCCAAAATTTTAGTTGCGGAATTTTGCAAATATTTGACTAAATATACAAGATAATTGACTTTAAAAAACAGATTTTTCGGTGGATTTACGGAAAAAATATGTTTTACTTCGCTAATTTGAATAATAAATAGACTTTTGATCTTGTAAATTACGGTAAAAACTAGGTGTTTATTCTAACAAGCATAACTCGTATTCATTTTGAAAATCGCATATCATTGAAGAATCAAAGAAGCTATTTGACCTTAAAGCCGAAACTTAATAACAAATTTCAACAGCCTTTAAAGTTTTTAAATTGCTCGTAAATCTTGCATGAAAGTTTATGAATGAAGTTTCCATATTACTTGGTTCATTTACCATACTTATGACGCACTTAACGGCACACTAATAATACACTTTGGTAAATAAAAATATGTATGGGGTATAAAAATTTAATATTTCTTTTATGCAGTAAAAATTGTATGCTCAATTACGATAAAGTGTGCTAAAGTGTACTAAATTATGCCAAAACATGCTAAGCTACGTCAATTTGTACCAGTGTGTCAAACTATGCTTTACCCTGCCGAATAAAGTAGAGAATTTTGTATGCCAAAGTGTGCCAAAATGTGACGTAAGTGTACCATATGTTTGTCTGAAGTGTGCTAAATGGGCCTATTGGCACAGTCTAGCACATTTTTACACACATTTTAAGAAAAAAATATTTTTTCATCCTAATAACACTTCGTATTAAAAATGATAGTATAAGCGGTGGAAGATTTTAATATATTCCAAAATCCCGATCGAAAATCCTGTCAAAATTACATATTAAGTCGATAAAGATTGACGAAGATATAGGCCCATTATTTTGAAAATTGTTATTTCAAGAAAAAAGCATATAAAATTTTAGAATGGAAGAACTTAAAATATAGGCATGACCATCACTAAATTGACTCCCAATATCATTTACATTTAAGATCTCGATTTTTTTTAAATCCAGGGTGGATTATCTGTTAATAATAATAAAATAACCGAAAACTTTTCTCACAGTTTCATAAAAAAATCATTTATTAAAAATAATTGAATAAAATTCACGTTATGTAAAGAACAAACTAAAGATATTGTCAATTTTTATTTTGACTTACAGACAGGAATCCCACATCAGTAGATTTTATACGGGACGAACCGCACAAGCTGGTCGTCGCTTATGAGGAAGCATGTGTAATTTTTGACGCTGAGACCGGCTCAGTTGTATCTAGATTGGAAGGCGATGAAACGCAAGGCGTTAATCGGCTCGTAGCTCATCCTATACTGCCGTTGGTTGTAGCAGCCAATGAGGACCGTCATATTCGTTTTTATGATCACCGTTCGGCTACCCTCGCACACGCAATGGTGGCGCATTTGGACGCTGTTACTAGTCTTGCTGTAGATCCTAATGGTCTTTATCTACTTTCTGGAAGTAAGTACATCCCAACGAACCTTTACGATAATGACTAGAGATCGGCGGAGTAATATTACTTTTATAACGATGATTCGTTTACTGGCCGCTTAACTTAATTTTGTATTAAAGAAATGTTTTGTGTTTGCGTGCATATTACATACACGAATTTCATACGATCTAGATTTGAAAATTGCAATAAAGAATGTAATTCTCATAGTGAAAACATTGCTTATTTGGAAGATCCAATGTCCACTTTGGTCGAATAAAGAGCAAATAGAACGAAAATGTGTTTCTAAGAATTTTCAGGGTTATAGATTTTGAAATAAGGCAAAATCAAAGAAATAAACTACTAGCGGAGCCAATATGGTGGATATCTATGGAAACTATTCATTTCTCATTATTTTTCTTTACCTGATGTGATACTAATGCTTGTTTCTCTCAAAACTCTCCGATTTGGAATTTTTGGGCCTTTGATGACAAATTTAACTACAAATTCATAAACAGCGACTTTAAAATATGAAAATATATATTAAAATTTTTAAAAACATTGTTGTTTTTAAATTATTTATCAAAATTTTAAAAATGATATCAATTTATATACGTCTTAAGGGGTCAAGAATGTGTTAGAATCTTGAAAATCAATATGTATGTGTAAGTTTTGACATCATTTTTTCTTTTCCCTCTCAAGCTAGACATACATAAAAAATGTTAGGCATAATATGATGTCTAATGAGGAATCTAAACATTTTGCAATGTTAATTTTTCTCATTTACTAAGCTCACAATTTTCCAGATGACTAAAATAAAAGTCTTAACATCGACGCTTACTTACCACAAGTTATGGAGCCAAACCTTACCGAATCAATCTGAAACATTCAGAGGATTTTTATTTATGTATTACCTTTGTATATATGCTCAGAATTTCAAAGTATTCAATTTAAATCTAAATGACAGTCGATTAATACCTATTTTAAAAGTATATTATTATATACAAATACATTTGAAACTAAATATTTTGAAATTCTGGTCATGGAAACCAAAGTAATGTATATAATAAACATTATCTAAAAGTCTTAGATTTATTCGTTAAAAATTGGTTTCGCAAATCTGTGGTACTGTGCGTTTATGTAAAAATGTTGGTTTTATTCATTCAGAAAATTGTGAGTTTGCAAAATGAAAAAATTGTCCGAAAGATATTTTTAGACTACTCATGAAATATCATACATTGTGTATATCAAAAATTGTTGAGTCTTTAGATTAAAAAGAAAAATTTTAGTGAGATCTTAAACGTTTATATTCATTTTTAAGATTTAACCTCGCCTTGTCTTCTTAAATCACTCATTATTTAAATGTTTCCTCATTACTAAATAATAACCTGGAGCGCTAGATACCTAGATTCACTTATAGAACATTAAACGCGTCACGCTTTTATTTAATGAAAAGTATGAATAATCGATAAAGACCTTTTCGAAGTCATCGCCGAATTACAAACTGACTTATAGTATCTTTCTTATGGATATGATTTATAACTTATACTGGATTGGGTCTAAACACATATACTTATAATGCCTCTGAAATCTGACCACCGTAATTCGGTCAAATTCAGCGCGGGACTTCGAAACGGTTTATATCGATTATTCATACTTTTTATCGATTATTTCATACTTTTAAGAGCGTTTTTATTCGAAGTTAGTGTTTTAAAAAAAAAAAAAATTATTTTATACTTTTTTAGATCCATAAGTTGTACCGGTCAAATTTTATTTTATTTATCCAAATTCAAAAGTTTATCCAAATTGGTTCAGTAGTTTCGGCATAATCGGCGGACGAACATAACAAAACGCCAGTACTGACCTAGTACTGGCTCGATACTCGTCCAGTAATGTAATGGGACCACCATTGAATCATCCTCCTTCATTGAACACAATGGGATCATCCTCTTTCATTTAAAAAAAAGTTCATTCAAATTGGTCCAGTAGTTTCGGAGTAATGCGCGAACAAACATAGCAAAAAGAAATACAGGTCGAATTGAGAACCTCTTGCTTTTTCGAAGTTGGTTAAAAATGAAACATAGATTGTAATTGATCTATAAGATTGATTTATTTTGTACGTTTTAGTACATTATTTCAAACTAGGTAATGTAGTTTCTTAAAAAATTCATTATGTTTTTTTCTATTTTCATCGTTATAATGTCATTAGCCTTTATACGGACTAGATTCTTGACAATCAAATACTTTGGATGTGGGTGACTTTTTGCAAAGCAATATAATAATTACAATTGGTACACTGTCTTACAAAGTTTTATTTTGCATATACCTTATCAGGAAATAGTAAAATTTTATGGAATATGAAAAATCCCGTAATTTGGTATAGTGTGTCATAATTAGTACGCGATAAACAAAATTAGAATTATATATGTATATTTCCACTGCTACAAACATTACCCATAGTCGAGTTAAGTAAAAGCATTAAAAATAATTAAAGTTTTCGAAAATACGGTCCTTATTCGACGTCTGGAAATCGATATAAGATCCTGATCCCTTAAATTGTGCTTGGAAATATGTAAAGCATTATTTTATGGGGTTTTTTAATTGCAAAGATAGATTTTTGCAAGGAAACTACCCTTCATAAGTTTTTGTTATACAGTATTTAAGGAATTTTTTGCTTTGTAACTATTTTTATTTTGTATGTCGCGTTTCATTTAAAGTCCGGCCGCCGGACCTGGCGCTGACTTGCACCCCGTTATGTATGTACAAGGTGGCTTCCGCAACTTTTTAAAACTTATAATTAAGTTTCTCATATATGATAAATACAGATACACATATAACAGAACATTATTGAAACATTCAACTTTTGATTGCTGTCTCAAAATATTAAGGTCAAGTAAAATTATTAAAAAAGAAACGTGTCACTGAAACCCAAGTTTGCATACTTCATTTTTACATTTATTTGATCAATAACAATAAATTAACACATAATTTTCTTAACGCTATTGAAATCTCAGTAAATTAACCTATAATCACGTATTTTCTTTATAGGGATCTTATTTCTTACAGCTAAATACAAAGTGATTGACCGTATACTGTGCATTGCAGATCTATAAGATGTGTGTAAAATAGTATATTGTGCATCAAGGGCGGAAAGTAGGCGTTTACCGCGAGGGCATGTTGCAGGTCGAGGCAAGGGCTGCAACCAGCTCGAGCGTTAATCATCTACTGCCCGTGGTGATGTTTTTTGCCCTACCTGGACTGAAAAGATGATTTTTCGTGCATATATGAAGCGGGCGGACAAGTAACGCACTTTCCGCTCGTTGCATATGTGTACGAAAAATCATCCTTTCAGTACAGGTATTAGGACAAAAAATACAGTGTACACCACGGGCGAAAAGCGAGTAGGTAATGCTAGGCCTGCAAATTGCACTCGCGTTAATAGACTACTTTCCGCCCTTGATGCACAATATACTATTTTACACGCATCTTATAGATCTGCAATGCACAGTATACGGTCAATCACTTTGTATTTAGCTATAAGAAATAAGATCCCTATAAAGAAAATACGTGATTATAGGTTTATTTACTGAGATTTCGATAGCGTTAAGAAAATTATGTGTTAATTTATTGTTATTGATCAAATAAATGTAAAAATGAAGTATGCAAACTTGGGTTTCAGGGCACTCTGTAGATACGCACGTAAGTCTATAATTTACAAGAGAAGTAAATACAAAAATTTTTGATTTTGACTTTATATTCGAAATCTACGACTCCCCAAAACAATCAAGAATACACGGAGAGAATTTTCTAATAAAAATTATGACGAAATTCGCAGTAAAAATTACCGTGAATGACTATAAAGCTGGGACACTCTAACTTTCCGGCGGATTTTATTGATATTTACGATAAATTTTACCGTACTGAAGGGTAAAATTTGCCTGCCGTAGAGTAAAAGTTTCCTGTACGAATCTTAGAGAAAACCAAAATTTGTGGTAAAATTTGTAAGAAATATTTTTTAAAAATCTGGATTTTCTTCCAATTGTTGTAGCAGTATCATTAATACTTAAATAAGTACATTTATACACATTTATATTTGAGTTAACCTAAAATGTGTACACGCTTAGTTGTTTCCTTTATCAGCTGTCTTCTTTTTCTCAAATCAGGTAATTTTTATAGTAAAATATCAGTGAAGAGTGCCAGAAAGTAGGAGTGTCCCAGCTTTATGGTTATTTACGGTAATTTTTACCCTGAATTTCGTTATAATTTTTATTAGAAAATTCTCTCTGTGTACCCACATTTTGACTTAGGAGTTTGATCTTTATTTAACAAAAATAGGACTAAGATGTTCAAATATTCCATTCCTGCACTTCTTATTACTTTATGTGCAGTTGAAATGTTAATATTCATAAATTCCTTGATATAGTTGATCTCTAAACAAAATGAATAAAAATTTTCTTGCAGTGTGTAATATTTCGTTATGTACTTTCAGGTCATGATTGCAGTATAAGGTTGTGGAACATGGATAACAAGACTTGTGTCCAGGAAATAACAGCACATCGTAAAAAGTTTGATGAAAGTATTTTAGACGTAGCATTTCATCCTTCGCGGCCATTTATCGCAAGTGCAGGCGCCGATGCTCTCGCCAAAGTATTCGTGTGAATACCAAAATCAGATCGAAATTGTCTGGTCTGAGTCATTTAATGGTTTTTGTACTCATATTTTTTGTAGATTTACGTGTACGCATTACACTTCCAAATCCGTTTTAAATTAAGATATTATTATTAATAGAAGTAACTCTTTAGAAAATACCTTATTGAATGTTCAGACACGCAGTATAAGGTACGATTATTGTATAATTTTCAAAATTAAAACTATTTCAAGTTAAGTCTTTTTTGTTAATAAAAAATCATCACTTGTTGGTAGACATTTAGTGTGAACGTGAATTTGCACATTATACATATGATCTGCCATTCCTTGTATAACAGCCGAATCAACGATCTCGTGATTTCGTTATCTGTTGTCAATTGAGTTAATTATTTAGTAAAGTTATAGACCACATGCATACAAGTCTTAGTTGTGCCTTGAATTATTTTATAAATAACAGTACAAACTTTGAATATGCAAATTTGCAAATTGACACTAATTTTATTATTTTTTTATATTTCTATTCCAAATTCTTGTTATTCACTGGCTGATCATAAATTCAAAAGTCGTGTTTTCGTACGACTGGTTAAATACTATTGCAAAAAGGAAATTCAAACTTCATTAAAAAACATAAGTTCAGTCATTTCTTTAATGTGTTTATTAAAAAGTTTTTTCTGTCCAGAAATAATATACATATATATAGATATATAATAGTACTCCATATTAAAATTAAAACAACACATATTTTATAAACCTATTGATTTTCATGATAATTAATATTTTCTACAGTCTTTAGCAAATACAAAATGTAATTAATTTACATAAATTGGTTTAATGTACAATTAAAAAATTGACCATACTTGATGCAAAAAATTATATTCGATAACTGCCTCTGAAAATTGTGAGATAGTAAAGTAAAAGTCGAATAAGACAATAAATGGAAGGCGTCAAATTAATATAAAAAGTGTAGGCTATCATTTAAATTATCGCGGCCATGATGTTTGTAGGGATATATCACGAAAAGGTAAATTAGACGTTGTTATGTGTACGCAGGTAGTTACAAAATCTAATTTTTTGTCATTAATCATAATTTGCGAAGATCGAGGACGAATACACTGCCGTCAGAAGCTGAAGCTCCAACTTTGTCTCCCCTACTGTTCCAGCACACCTCGAAAATTCCCCCGGTTCCTTTGTAGCTATGCACTAGTTGACCACTCTGTGGAAATCAAATAAAGACTTTGAATATACAGAACAAAAATAAATCTTTTACACTCAACTATCACTCAACAGAAAACGTATTTCAGTTTTGCACATGAAAGATAGTAACAGAATTTTTACACTTACTTGTGTGGACCATATGTGAACATATTTGTCAAAACTGCCACTAGCCAAGAATTTTCCATCCGGGCTAAAAGCTACGCTATATACTGGCTCGGTATGCTGAGTTAGAGTATATATACAGGCACCTCGGTCAATGTCCCAAAGTCTTACATCAGAATCAAAGGATGCACTGACGAGAGTCAAATTCATGTTTGGATTCTGTGTACCTGGTCCAGTAGGAGACCATTTGATGGTGTAAATTTCTTTACTGTGCGCTTGAAGGTCATGCAAGCAAGTGTCTTGTTTCATTGACCAGATCTTCAGAGTCATATCATCTGAACAACTGGCTAGTAGATTTCCTTGAGGATCCCATTTTATAGCGTTGACTTCATTCTGCAAGTAAAGAACAACAATTTTAATTTAAAAAACGAAAAAATATACATATATCAGCTCCAAAATTAAAACTTTACTTAATATGTTTTAATTTAAAATTATAATACTTATGATTTTTATTTATTAATCATATAATTTTTAGTTAGAATTGTACAAAGTATTAATATAAATGGTAGTATATATTGCCAACTCACCGTATGTCCTTGGAAGCTCTTGATTGGTTTGTCAACATGAAGTTTACAAACATGAATACATTGATCGGTGGAACAACTGGCAAAAGATGTGTTCGTCTGCCAATCGACGTCTAAGGCAGGTGCTAAATGAAAACTAAATTGTTGAGTACATTGACCACTCGCAGCATCCCAAATAATCGTGGTTTTGTCGACTCCCGCGCTGAGAATGTAATTGCCCCGTTTGTTCCACTTCAACGCGAAAATCGGTCCTTTGTGCTGTCCTAACGTCGATGCTAATCTACCGTCAGTTGTCCAAATGCGAGCGTAACCGTCATAACTACCAGTTGCTAATAAAGTTCCATCACACTGAAAACAGTTACACAGTTTAGCTTTTCATTATTTAGATGTTTTGTTTTTTTTACCATCATTATAACATTTTACAATTTACTGCCGATTTCTGCTGTTAATATTTTATAATTGTTTATAAAGATTATAACATTTACTATATTAAATATAAATTGAGCTAGTAAGTAAATTGTAAAAATTAGAATATTGGTAAGATGAGACACTTATTCAAAAACAGAATTTGGAACATACATTCCAGTCAAGTGAAGTTACATCCTTATTACTAGGAACTTCTGTACCACCTCTTTGAATACAATGCCGTAAGACTAGTTGATTTGGAGATTGTGAATTATCTGACATATCCCATATACGAGCTGTGCTGTCCCCAGACCCAGATGCCAACAAGTCAGTTGTGGGGTTCCATGCACAAATGAATACTTCTGATTCGTGACCCTGTAACTTGGTGGCTTTGTTTGCTGGTATTTTTACAGAATTGACATTGGGTCCACCAACTTGCCCCTGTTGCTGATCTTCTACCTCCATTTCTGTCCTATCATTCTTGTCGTTGTTACTTACTCCTTCATTAGAGGTAACAACTGACAAACAATATTTTTTCATTAATATACACCCTTTTTGCATTAAATATAATAAAAGAACACAAAAATTATTATATGAAAAATCAATTTTCTTCTGAGAACTTGAAGAATAGTGTTTTGGATAATGATTTTCTATGATTGCGATGATATATAATCAAGTGATAACAGATTATACAGTCAGACAGATTATTAATATATTAATTATGTACTATTATACTATGAAATACATTATTTAAAATTTCTTATCACATATTTACATTGCAAGCCAAGTGAATGTTTACATTTTTATGAGTGGTGAAAATATATTAAATCATTTGAGTAACTAAAAATTATTTAAAACTGAAAAGGCTGTATGTTTCAAATCAACAGATATACTATAAATATTTTTCAAAATTTTTTCTCAATGAAAAGAATTTAATTATAATACAGACATACAAAAAATAAGCTAAAAATCAGAAAAATTTTTGAAAATGCTAGATATCTTAGCGATTAAAACATGTCTTTGCTCTACCTGGTTATTAAGGAGGTTTATAAAATTAATGGTTTCATAAACCAGGGTGTACCAGGTACAATCAACTTACTTCATACAGTAGTGAGTTTTATCCAAAACTTACCCTCTTCTCCATTTGTGTCTTGAATCTCTGTTTTGAGTTGCTGTTTTTGCTGATTCTGTTGATTTTGCCTCGACGCAACAACATCTGGCATAACAGCATCAATTAATGTTAGAGACTCAACCATTCGCTGTTCAGTCCCATCTTCACCTATTGAGATCTCAGCTTCGGTATACTGTAGGCCTTTCTGAAGAATGCACAAAAGTGCAGCAGGAGGCACTAAGGCACCATTGATGTTACTCTGGGATATATGTGACTCTATTCCAAATGTGTACGCTGAATGCTGAAAGCCTGTAAGGATTGGAAACAAATGATTATTTTTAGAAAATAAAAATAGAATATCTATTAGAATAATCATATTATCGGTATGAATAGAACATGAGTCTCGTAAAGTTATAAAAATATAGTACTGTTATAGACTCAATAATTCCTCTAGAACCAGTTTCTGATCATTTTTTTCAATGCAACTTATAGTATCGTCAATTGATCGATATAAAAAGATGTTCAATTTGAAGAAACAATAACTGGTTATAAAATTAATTATTATTAACAAAAAATCTCACTTATACTGGATCAAATACTAGGCCTACATGGTAAATCTTTCTCTCCTACATGGAAAACATCCACGGCCCAGCAATACAGCCACATGATAAGCCAAATTCAAAGACAACACGAGACTGAAAGTAAGAAACCAAGCCGAACAACACGGGAACTCTGCAAAGAAAAAACGGCAAACACCCTGCCCAGAGAGCCTCGAAGCCCGCGACAGTAAACAAAGCAACCGCTCCGACGCTCGTGGAAAACCAAGAGCCCCTCGTAACGGTAAGTAAAGCAACGATCCGGCGACTCCTGCACCGACTCCCAAAATACAAAGTCAAAACAACAATGAATCCTCTCTCTCTCTCTCTCCTCACACCTTTGAGGTTATAACACGAAGCTCAAGCACACACAACTTGCCCGGGGCGTGTGTCTGTGTGTGTACACACTCGCGGTCGCTCACCTGACTCCTGGAGGTACCGGTAGACGAGGAAGTTGACCTCGTCGCTGGAGAAACTCATCTTTCCTTGTTCCTGCTGGCCGCCCTCTCGCGCTGCACAGCTATCAAAGCATCATACAATTTGTATTAGCACCCAGCGGCGGCGATGATCCTCCTTCTCGCGATAAGTGTATCCGCTTCTCGGGGAGGGGAGGACAGTGGACACACATGCACCAGCTGCAGCTCTTGCGCGCTCTCGCGTCGAAAACTAACTGAATACCGGGAACTCGTCAGCTCGAGTCTCGACGAACGATGCGAGTACCTATCCAAAGCCGCCGCGCGCGCGAGCCGTCGACGAGCGAAATTGGGATGTATAGGTGTGTACATGTGTGTACACACGTACGCCAACCGACTGTACTGGCTGTACTCTGTACTCTCTGAATTTTATTTTAACAGCGCGCGCGCGACGATGCGCAGCATAGGCGTATATTATGTGTACCGTTAGGTCTGGTATAATGAGGATCAGATCCGAGACGAAGCGTGCAGATTCGTTTATTTGCAGGGAGATGGGTTTTGGATTTTACTTTTAGGCAGAGGTTGAAGCTTCGCAGGGCTCGGGCAACTTGGGTTTGGTGTATCAAGTACAGAGCGCGACCCCGGATACTTTTTGCCATTTTCTTTTTTTTTTGTTATCTTGGGGCGCGCCACCTGAACGCGACGGTGGTTTTGTCTTTGAAAAATTATTGTTTACATCCGGCTGATTGTTGTATATATATATATTTATGTTCGATGGATGGTATATATTTATAGAATATTAACTTAATTTGAATGCTTAATACCTATATATACTGTACAGGAAAGTTTCTGTTTCAACTTGTTATAAATTCAAAATAGACATTAAAAAATAAAATCATACTATAGGGAAAAAGAATTATTTTAAATTTATTGGTTTTCTTAATTATGTATTTATAATGACTTAATTGAATAAAAACAAAATTATTTTTTGAACGACTTCATGATCTATTTAGGCACTGTAACAATTACTTTAAAAACTTAGAGAATATTATAATTGAAACTACTTTGAATTGAGCTATTAAAAACATTCAAATAGTTTACAAAGATAAAAAGATGTAATCTGTTATTATAACATACAAACTGATGTATTAAAACCAGTTTTTTTCCAATTCTTTATGTCCTACAAATTGACTTTTTAATTCATTAAATTATATAAACCTTTTTATTTAACTGTAGAATGTAAAGTGTAATAATTTCTATAGATTTATCCAAATAATTTATTGAAAAATTATTATTGTAATTACTTTTGACAAAAATAAAAATATATGGAATAATAATACAAACAATAAGTAATATTAAAAACCTAATAAATGATTTTTATAAAGTTATTTATTGCATTCCAGTTTTTCTTATTAATAATAAAAGTAGCAAAATTTATAGTTTTATTTTAAAAGTTTATTGATGTTTAATACTTATTAATCATAATTATAATTTAATTATTGAATAAAGCTTTACAGTACAAGAGTTTCTTGTAGCTTCAGTTGTTTCTTGCTTTTCGCTTTGACTTGCGCCGCAATGCGGTCAAGATCCCTTCGTCCTTGGCTGGTCAGTTTGCGTCCACCAAGAGGAGTCTTTTCAATCAGCTTGAGTCCCTCCAAGCTCTGGAGGGCTTTGCGTGCTACTCCACCAGCCGATCTGCAAAAGTGGCTTGGGTGTGTGCCATTACGTTTGCGACCACCAAAAATCTTGGTGACTGCACCAACTCCAATGGGGCTGCGAATATAAATGTGACGCACAAGAGCAGCACACCTCACGTAATACCAGTCTTGGTCATAGGGAGCAAGTTCCTTGAACCTGGCTGATTTGACAATGTCAATCCACTCAGGGACACGCATCTTACCAGTCCTGAGAACATTTATCAATGTTAAGTCTTTTATTAATCTTTAAAAATAGGAAATTGGAAACATGCAATAGGATGTGAAATCAACGTAGCAACCCAAACAACCATCAACCAATTTTTATACTCCGGTAAACATAAATTAAATCAAATTGATGATTGTTATAAAAGATTAATAAGAATTATTTAATAAATTTGTATTTTAAGATAAAAATAGTAACTTTAACGAAAATGAAATTCAACGTTTCTAAATGTGTTGATGGATATTCATGGACATGGAGCTAACTACTTAGTAATGAGTAAGGTTAGGTTTACGTGCGGGGTGCGAAAAACTTACTTTTTTAAGAAAGCAGCGAATGCTTTGACAAATTTATGCTGGTCAACATCTTTTAGCGTGACAGACGGCATCTGTAAAGTGCAAAAAATTAATTAACAATCACGTAAAATTTGTGAGAAAGCATATGGAAGCCACGTGAGCGGGCAAATCGCAAACAAAAGGTAATGAAACGAATTTTCACGAAACAACTGCCTTTAGGAGACAAAAAAATAAAGTTCTATGTTTTGACTGAAAAAATTATGTTTAATATCGCATGAATTCTGGTAAAAAATTACTTTTAATGTTGCAAAAGCTGTCAACAACACGTCTCTCAACGAGCTTGGAGACCGGAAAAGGCTGACCGAGTCTCGAGGGAGCAGAGCGTCACCTTCACGCAGGAAGCGTTACTTCGATATCTCGAGCGCCATATTGTACATTTTATGAAAATTTCCCGCGCAACCAATTTATTTTTCTTTTTTAGCTAGTATTGTTAAATTGTGAGAATCCTGCTTATCATGCTTCCCAGATAGCATTGAGTCGGCACTGTGTCGGCACGCTGACGGCCCGCGGGCCGCCCGCGGTCCGGCATTGTGACGGATTCCTGCCCCGCTTCTGAGACGGCACGGTGCAGGAACGCGGTCCTGGCACGCGGGCCGTCATAGTGCCGTCATTTTGCCGACGCAATTTGCATGCGCGATTGGTACTGCGGCCCGCGTGCCGGCAACGTGTCAGCACTGTGCGGTGCAATTTGCCGACAATATGCTAGCACGGCGATATATATATATATATATATATATATTATTTATATTAAATGTATAATTTTATCATAATAAAAATACTGTATTTTATATTTGTAATTTTTTATTTATATACTTTAAATATTTAATATTTTTGTACAATAAATTAATAAGTTAATACGTAATATATATATGGTTTTGCAGAATAACAACATAAGTCCACTTTTCTGTTTTGAAGATACTAATACTTAAAATTTTTATTTTCCATTTGAACTAATGTAAAAAAAATCATAAATCATAGATAAGGCTACTTATTTTTACACTTTCTTGATTTTGTGCACTTTTATCTGAAAATATACTATATAAAGATATTAAAATCGCTTAAAACTCAATTTTCAAAAAAATGGACTTGAGTTGTTTTTCCGGGAATCCGCAGCAGATATATACATACAATAATAACACATATATACCATTTATTTACGTAAATATTTAAATTTAATTATAATTTTATACTTTAATTATGATTATTCACATACTCCTACTGAATAATCTCAAGTAAGATTCTCACCTGAGATCTCATACCAAAATCTCATGTTATTATATGTACACTTAATGAAATATTGAAATTCGTTCAGAATGAACTTTTACTACAGTTTTTTTTATTAGTCTTGAAGTTTCGTCTTTACAATACATCAGGAAAGTATGATACATTTTTGGTCAATTTTTATTTGAAAATTTTTATATATAAAATTTTGAAATTTTAAATTTCACCTGAGATCTTACCAGAGATCTCGTGTGAGATTTTGAGTAAACATTCATGAGGTTTTCGCATGATATTTCGCATGATTATATATATATATATATATATATATATATATATATATATATATATATATATATATATATATTTATTTATATATCCCTACCAAAAAATCTCAGGTGAAATATCATGCGAAAACCTCATGAATTTTTACTCAAAATCTTACGCGAGATCTCTGGTAAAATCTCAGGTGAGATTTAAAATTTAAAAATTTGATATATAAAAATTTTCAAATAAAAAATTGGCCTAAAAATGTATTATACTTTCCTGATGTATTGTAAAGACGAAAGAAACGTCAAGACTAATAAAAAAAACTGTAGTAAAAGTTCATTCTGAACGAATTTCAATATTTCATAATAATATATATTTCACGTAAACCCGTGAAGAAATTTTTTACATTTCGCTGAAAATGTTTTTACTAGTTCAGAATAGTGAAAAAAGCATGTAAATAAAATTTTAGCTCATAAGACCCAAATCTTGCAGAACCGTGACCCTAAAAATAAAGTTTATTTAAATTTTTAGAAAAGTAGAAAATTCAATTCGAGATAGGTGCAATTTGGGTATTTACATATATATATATATATATATATATATATATATATATATATATATATATATATATATATATATATATATATATATATATATATATATATATATATATATATATATATATATATATATATATATATGCATTTTTTTCTGTAAATTTTCTGTACAATATGCTGACATTTTTTTCAGACCCCAATTATCACGTTTCTGATTGGTTTATAAAAGATATACCGTTATATGCTATTTAAAAAATTTCGGCAGTTTATTTTAATCTCAAAATTTTGTAGTAATAAGAGCTTCAAAATGAGAGCAGGTAGATCATGGACCGAGCTTTATAACTGACGTTACAGCATTTTGAAAGAAATCTACATACAATTTATATATCTATATGTATGTAGGGTATATCATTTATAAAAGAAATCTTCATATATAGATATACAAATTGAATGTAGATTTCCTTCAAAATTCTGTTACTTCGGTTAATAAGCTCGGTCCATGGTCTACCTGGTCTCATTTTGAAGCTCTTATTACTATATAACGGTATATCTTTTATAAATCAATCAGAAACGTGGTAATTAGGGCCTAAAAAAGTGCTAGCATATTCTATAGAAAATTTACAGAAAAATATACAGAAAAATAATAAAAATGTATATGTGTAAATACCTAAATTGCACCTATCTGGAGCTAAAAATTATTAAAGTTTTCTCTGTTTCTAAGAATTGAAAAAAACTTTATTTTTAATAGGGCCACAGTTCTGCATAGTTAGGGTATTGTGATCTAATTTTTTTTTGCATACATTTTTTAACTATTCTGAACTAGTAAAAACATTTTAAAACGAAATGTAAAAAATTTCTTCCATGGTCGACGTGGAATATATATATATATATATATATATATATATATATATATATATATATATATATATATATATATGAAGAAATTTTATATATATATAGTCCCTGAAAATATTTACGTAAATAATGGTGCAGGCCTTGTGCAGGTTCCCCTATTGAAAATATCAAGCTAAATCTCAAGCTTCAAATTCAGCGATGAGTTTGAATCCGGCTCGATCGAACTTGAAATTCAGCGATGAGGTTGAATCCAGCTTGATCAAACATGAAATGTAGGTCGATCAGGGTGGATTTTTTGAGTTTGATTTCGAGCTTGAAATCGAGCTGGATTTTAAGTTCGATCAAACCAGATTCAACCTCATCGCTGAATTTCAAGCTTGAAATCCAGCTTCAATTTTTTAACAGGGATTGTCTGAGCTGCAACTCGCAAGAAGCCTCCTACTCAACATCATTCTCGTTGCCCCTGCGTCATCGAGAGTTTTGCAGGCATGTCCACGCGCTCGTACGACAACAGCATGACCTTGGGAACCATTCAGCAGATCGCTATCACTTCCAGGCAGGTGCACACCGTTTCTGCGCTCGAAGTGTTATGAACTCTTTTGAAAACAAACAAAAAAATAAGATTTTTATTGCATTATGGGTTGGAAAGTTATAATAGAATGATGAATAAATTACCTTTGCTAGGCCCTCCTTGAAGCTCAGCTTGCAAGTCTGAAAACGATGTCATTTTTGTCGCTCCCAGCCTCAGCTTGTCTACCTCAGTCTTGGGTCAGTCGCTGAATCGGCAGTCTTTATTCCTTGACGTTGTCTCTCAGTACGTGCTGGATCGGTTCTAGAGTTATTTTCTAACGTCTCTCAACGGCATCTGAAAACAATTATTATTTTTATTTTAATAGAAGTAATAATAACACTAAAGAATTCCCAGACGGCAAAACAAATTTCATGAATGTCGCATTCAAAAACTCTTCTTCTTTTTGGACTGGATGGCAGGGGTTCTTGATGTTCTTCTTCTTCTTCTTCTTCTTCATCAGGAGCTCGTCTTCTCCTCGGAGATGGTGGCAGCTGCTCCTCATCTCTTTCTTCGGGCAGTAGCACGTCTCTGCGTATCTCTTCGAGACGCCGTAGACATTGCTTAAGGCTTTTCAGGGCCCTGGTCAAAAATGGAAACATTCATAATTAATATAATAAGTTTAGTGTGACAAGTAAAATAAAATATATAAAACAATATACCTTCACAAGCTGACACAAAACGGGTATCACGTAGTCTTGTGACATTTTTTTTCTTATCTCCAAGCCAAGTAACATTGCACAGAAGCTCTGTGTTGACTGCAAAGTCAGAGTCATCGGTATTTCTACCACCAAGATAAATCAAGTAGTTGACCTAAACATAAAGGATATATTTAAGAAATGAAAAATTTAATAATTATAAAACTAAGTCTTGCGTTCAGGGGTTTGACGGTTCATGGGTTGTAGGTTTCATATGTTTGAAGATTCATGGATTTTAGAGTTTGAGTGTTCATTTAACCTCCGAAGCACTCACCAGACACCTAGAAACAACGCAGCATTAGTAAGGGGAGATTACAGTGATAAACTAAACACTAATCTCACCTGATAATATTGGCAGTGGACGAATGCAGTAGGAAGCTGTATGTAAACATAACCTCTTCGAGGTTAACCGTGCCACTGCTGCTGCCGCAAGTAAGCCGTCCTGGGCCTTGCAGCTCTCGTCTTCGTGCCCCTTCGTGGGGACCGTAGCCCAGATACCCCTCCTGCTGCATCCATCGTCGCACTTCCTCGTCCTGGCCACTCGTCCTTCCTCGTCAAAACTAACCTATTTATTAACATAATATAATTATTAGAATAATTATAAATAAAAAAATTTTACATCTCAGCCAGGGTGATCCTCAAGACAATCTCTTCACCCTGAAACGTCCAGAAAGTTGCCACAGTTCTCTTGGGAAATCCAAATTGCAGCATGTAAATAATTAATGATAGTAATTATTTACTATGAACTGCAATTGCACGTGCGCGCGCCAGGATGATCCTCAAGACGAGCTGCACTTCCTCTCGAACGTCCACCACAAACTTGCCACAGTCGAATTATATAATTCAGAATTCCAAATTACACCACAGATAACTACAATAATTAATAACTACAATAATACCGCTATAATTATTAAGAACAATTTCACTTATTGCGCGCGTCTGCAATTGAAGATCAAGTCTTCATGAAACCAGGGACATTACTGCAATGGCGGGATGCGATATATTTCTTCAAACAACAGAAAGCTCGAAATTATTTCAAGACTTTAAATTTATAATGTAAATCAATTTTAATATTCAATTATAAACAAATATATTTATTATTAATAAAAATATAAATCATAAAATTATACTATTATTTATTTATTTATATTTATTTATTTATTCAATTACACCAATTGAGCCCCATATAAATAAATTAACAAATCATTACTATTATTATCAATTTTATTTGTAATAGAAATAATAACTTAAATATGCAATTAAATTATATTTTTATAATTATATTGATGGCACGTCGTGCTGTCCATAATCCGTCACATTGCGGCCACGATTTTCCCGACACGGCGGGCTTGCACTGTGCCGTCATTCTGCTGGAATCTAAAAGTTCAAAAAAGTGATGTTGCGTGACGGCACGATGACGGCACAGGGCGGTCACGACGTGCCACCGAATCGGACAGCACGCCGCGACTGCACAGTGATGGCACAAATTCGTCACGCCGTGCCAGCACGTCGTGCTCGGCACGGGCTGCTATCTGGGTTCTAATAATGATGTCGCTATTTTGAAAAATGTTTTAATAAAAGATTCTAATTTTACACATTGTAAAAATTAACGATATTTCGACTTTTTCTGTATTAAAAAAATTATGAATTATCGTAGTTTTTCTAATAAAATAATTTTAAATGTTCTTATTATAAAAGATAATTCAATTATCCCGGTTTTATTGCCTGTTTTAAAAGCATCTTTATTTACAAAATCACTAATGGTTGGTGATCCTGCGTGCCCTATTAAAACATGCTACTGATTCATATTTCAGCACTAATTTATACCTCATAGATTGAATTGTGTAAAACCAGAATATCATTGACCTTTTAATGTAATAATTTATAATTATACTCACAAAATTGAAGTCCTAGCCGTATTTGTTCCAACGCGGTACTTGTTCTCGAGATATGAGCTAAAAGTAGACAAAAAGAGCATTAATTTAAGTTTCTTTTAGTATAGAAATATTAATTCGGTCCAGAGTTATTAACAACTTGGTGGCGATTGAAAATGCAAGAGAAATTAATGAATTTAACAGACAATGTTGTATACACTTACTCGAATATTCATGGATTTTCAGATACCATTTTAAATTGTTAATAACTCTGGACCGGATTAATATTTTTATACGAAATAAAGCTTAAATCGAAGTTCATTTTTCCTAATTTTTCTTATTTTTTAACCTATTTTTACCGTCGAAATTTGCGTATTGCGCATATTCAGAGTAAATTAGCTCATATCACAGAACAATTAGGAACCATTGGTTTTTGGGTACCATCCAGGCGGAAATAAAACTTAGCAAATAATTATTAATAAGAATAAATAATTTTTTATAATTTTTAAAAAAAGTTTATAACTGTTGATAACTGTTTATAAAGGTAGGGTTTGAGACTATAATAACAATTTATAAAAGTTATCAACAGTTTTTTTCTGTTATGAACAGCCAAAAGAAGTTTATAACTGCTATGAACTTTTATTTACTTTTATCAGTTCTAAATTTTTTTTATCTAGTAATAACAGTTATTAATAGTTTTAAATATTTTTAATAGTATTATAATTATTCACTTTTTGTTCGAAAGAAATTTCATTAATATGATTATTCCAAAATACAAATAATTATTAATTTCAATTAGTACAAATTACTAAAATCTATTAAAAATTTATAATAGTTATTAACATTTATTTATTCTATTTACTGATCAAAGGTTCAAATTTTTACGAAAGTCCAAAAAACTTATAAAAGTTAATAAATATTTATATTTATTTATAACAGTTTTAAACTTTTATAAAAGTCTCAAATCTTTACTTTATAATCTGCTAATATCAGTTATCAACTTTTTAAAACTTTTATTATAGAAGATCATTTTCGCTTAGGCAGAAAATACTTCCCAAAACCTCGTTAAAAATCATTTCTCACAGGTGGGTCACTCTCCGTGTCTGCAATTTCAAGCAAACATTTCAGTATTATAAATATTTTGATGATTGTCATACGAAATTGTTTTTTAAAAAGTTATATTTGAATGGTATCTCTTCGAATATTGAAATATTTACTTAAAACCATAGTTCGGCGAATTAAGTGAATATAAATTTTTAAATGTCTCACGTGAAAAAATAAGGCCCATAGGGATAGTTCCAAAAATTATTCGAAAATTTATTCGACAAGTACTTTTTTCGAATAAGCGATTATTCGAAAATTTATTCGATAAAAGTATACGTCGAATAAATTTTCGAATATCTCTTATTCTAAAAAATTATTCGTCGAATAAATTTTCGAATTCCCGAATTTAAAAAAAAGCCTTAATTGACATTACGAAAGTCCGACGACTTTTATACGGTAAAAAATTTTTCTTTATCTTGTAGAAATTCTTTACATGAAAATCAGATGCGTCAATACAAATAATAGTGCGTCTTTATATAGAAAGTAATAATCTCAAATTGTAAGTTAAATTTTTGACTTTCGTAATGTCAATTTTAAACATTTTTTTTAAAATTCGGGTATTCGAAAATTATTTGCCGAATACTTTTTTCGAAAATTTATTCGACAAATACATGTTCGAATATCGTTTATTTGAAAAAATTATTCCACGAATAAATTTTCGAATACTTTTTGAAGCCACTCCTATTATGGGCTTTATTTTTTCATGTGAAACATTTAAAAATTGAAGTTTTCTATTTCGTTGAGTATTTCGAAAGATATGAAAAGTATTCACCGAAATTTTGCGATCGAATACTTGCCGAACTACGTATGATTAGAACTGCATAATGACGCATAATTGTATATAAGGAAGGGCAATGATGTTGTTTTTACATAATTTGATCCTTATACATATTTCAATTCCAACTATATAATTATTTATTTTTCGGTCGGTCAAATTCGAGGCGGTAAATTTGAATCTTTGATTGACTTTGATGATCCTTATTTTCCACTTCAACTAACGTTAAAACAACTCATGAATAGTATATATGGTCGCTTATTTTTACATTCAACACTGTTTATTTGTTTTAAAAGTTTCTTTTATCAACATCCACACGGTTTTCTTTTCACGCAGGGCGAGTGTGTCTCTGGTGTGAACCACCTTTGGTTTGATTCGCTGTTTCTCGAGTGACCCCTCCATGACGGTCGAACGACGCGAAAACCTCGTTCTTCTGTCCACCGAATTCACGCGAATCACGCCTGAAATCTGCATACATTTACCAAATTGCCAGCAGCCAGCTGACGGTCATTCTGACCGCAGAGAACAGCCCTTACGGCACACCGCGATCCCGCGAGCTCTGACGCGCGGCGCGCTACGATCGCGCATTTTCCAATTGTACGCACAAAAACACAAAAGCTGGGAGCAAAAAAGGAGAAAAACACAACAGCAGCCAAGCGCGAGGCAGAATATATCCGACACTCGCGCGCATTCACCAATAACAAAAAGCAAAGCGCGCATAACACTGCTTCCCGCAGTACAGTTTACTCGTCTCTCGTTCGGTCGTGCACTCGGAGGAGCGTCATTGCCCGGGAATTCGATCCGCGGGACACACGCCATAACCTCGCGCGCCTCGCCAGTACAGCGGAGCGCAAAAAAGTGCGTGTAAACAGCTCGCGAGCGCGTAGTGTGGTGATATGCGCACCTCAACAAGTAGGAAGCGAAGGAGAGGACACACGAAGATGTAACGTTAAGAAAGAGGAGAACATCCCAGCACTGCGCGTTTCTCTCTATAGCAAGAGATCGAACAGCTGACAAGAGAAATATCGCGCGAGAAGGATACAGACGGTGCGCGAGTGATCCTGAAAACAAAAGGGCCGAGAGTACAGTGTACAATAGAGGAAAACAAAAGACTGAAACATGCCTACGCTAACGTCAACCTCGACGTCTCTAAAAGCAGACAGCATCAGCGTCGGCTTTTAATTCTCTACACATAAACAAAAACATCGTCGGCAATCCTCTCTCTCTCTCTCCCTCGAAAGAAAAAAAACACAAATAAAGCGAGAGAGAGGGAGACAGACAGACCGAGGGAGAAAGCTGCGCACCGCGTAACACGTACGTGTTGCATGTGTGTGCGTGATTTGGCGCGCGCTCGCGCCCAGCTGTGTGTGCGTTTATCCGTACACGCTTGCGCAGGTGTGCTACAACCCAGCAGCACTACCTAGGAGACACATAGCTGTTGCTGCTGCCCGCGCTCCGCAAAATAATAATACTCGCGCGCCACTTGTGCGCACATCTCGCGATCCCCGCTGGTGCCGAGTGCCGCCAGTGTCCGTATACTCCGTCCGTTGCGCGTACGTGCGCGTGATCACCGCCTGTACGGCTATAAGGTGCGCGCGCGCGCGCGGTGCACATGCGCTTTTCCGGGCTGCAGCGTCGATAGATATACCTATCGCACACGCGCATAGTGCGCGAAAACGCGAGGAGGAGTGCCCGACTGCGCGCGTGTGTGTGTCGTGTTTTTTTTTCTTCGTCGCCGCCGCCACCGTCCGTATAGTTGTATTTTTGGGGAGCCCGCAGGAGAGCCTCGCCGACGCCGCGTCACGGATGTAACATGGAAAAATGATTATCATCGGTGCGAAATCAGCAGCAGCAGCAGCAGCAGCAACAGCGGTTATCAGCAGCGGGAGGATAGCAGCGGCAGTGATTCGCGAGTCGTCCACGGGCACCCGACATAGACGGACCTCCTCCCATCGGTATGTATCATATACGTGTATATGCAGACACGCATACTTTTGCAGTGTCTGTACCTGTGTATGTGTTGTATGCTACATTGTCTTTCTCCTTCCTCGCGCGCATATACATGACAGGTCTTCCGTCCCGCGGTCCTCTATAATACGCGGCATACATACGCGCAGTGGTAATACCTTTGTATACCTATGTACTCTCGCGGGCGCGCTCGCGCTCGAGGAGGGAGGAGTCGTAAATATACATACGTACGCACGTTGATTTCGTAAATACACTCGAGAGGAGAGCGAGAGCTTCTTCGCCTGAGCTATATATCTCTCGGTCTTTCTCTCTCGCTCTCGCTCGCTCCGTCCGTGTGGAGCGCGCGCGCAAGAGGCTCGCGCGAGGGAGAAAGAGGGAGACGGAGACAGACTCGCGGCAAAGGAGAGCCCATAGCACACGGAGCCAGCGAGCCTCTCCTCTCTCTCTCTCTCCTCTTCTACACCCGATATGTATATCGATTGGCGTGCGCGCTTTTTCCACTGCTGCTGCTGCTGCCTTACGTACATAATGCATATACACACACTGCGACAGCGACTGCCGCACCAATAGGTATATAGCTCTCTCTCTTCTTCTCTTCTCTTGTTTCCTCGCGCCTGCTGCAGCCCTCCTCGCGCTGCTCTGCCCTGTCGAGCGCGAGCGAGGTGTCTGCACGGCCCCGTGCGTGCCTCTTATTTTATATATATATATATATGTATGCCTGTATGTGTCGCTTTACTTCGTGTGTGTGCATCGGTAGGTGCGGAAATTAGTGGAGCGACGCGCCAAAAAAACCTCGAGCCCGACCGTGTGTGTGCGTGCGACGCAGTATACACACACCGAGTGCCCTCCCGTCCGTTCGTCGAGAATCTTCAGCGCGGTCAGCGGGTGAGGACGACAGAAGCAGCAGCGACTGACACCTTCCTCGTCGGGAGCAAAGAGGGGAGCAACGGGTAATAAGGGAGCTTTCCGCACGGGGGATACACATAACGCCTCAGCTGTGGATTACCTGGGTTTCGAGCTCCGTCGGTGGGACTGCGAGTCAGTTGACAAGATGCCAGGCCTCATCGCTGTCAGTGATTTCATCGACGAGACCAGGGGGGATTACAATTCGCCCACTACGTCCACGTTCGTGTCCAGGATGCCGCAGTGCAGGCAGACCATTGCGGCACTGGAGGAGGTGAGTTTCTTTTCTTTTGCGGACCAGGTGCTTGGGGTTGGCTCGACGGTGGGGGATTCCAGTTGGGTAGCGTTGCTTCCACGAGGAAATTCCTTTAGTAGCACGGATTGGAGGGAAATGCGAATGTAAATGCGCATTGTACTTGCTGTTGGATGGATTGATCAAACGTTTGACAGTACAGTGCAATGTAGCGATAGCTCTGGCGGGTGATAAAACAAAAGCAAATTCAATACCGGATTGGATAACTTTGATGTATAGTAGCATACTTTGTTAGAGATGCATAATTCTAGAAACAATCAATACTTTTTTTTATCGAGCACGAATGTGAAATCTTTTCCTTAGACTGTACGATAATAGCAAATTCTAGTTCATTTATTAATACTCGTGTATTTACCAGCTATGTTTGCTACTTCTGAATCAAGGTTAAAGATTTATAAAATTAAAAATGATTCATATATTTCCAAAACAAGTAGCAAATTATGTTTATTATTTTTTCACATGCGCACATAATTTGCGCACATTTTCAAAGGCAGAATACATAAATAATTCGTTGACTTATTGATACCATATTTTTTAAATGACTAATAATACCCGGATATGATAATAGTAAAGATTAGCTAAAAAATTTAATTTATTAAAAGTAACTTTCAAAAATTTGTTGAGAGTACATCTGGTTTTGTAGGCAAATTTATATGAATATTCGATGCAAAACTTGTCTACCCATGTTTTCATACAAATTAATCATAGCTTCCTTTTATCACCTTGATGAAACTGAAATTGATAAACATAGAATCAATGGGTGTGTTAAATAGTGTGAACAAAATAGTATTTAAGTATCATTATGAAGTTTGTAATAATTACTGTACTATAGTTTTTAACCTTGATGCAAAGTAACTATGTTTTATTGATTTCCATTGATTTTATTTCAATTCAATTCAATTTCAACGTAATTATTATTTGCTTCGAACATCGCTCTAAAAACTCTACACTAAAAATGTTATTAAGTATTTTGTATAAAGGTATAATTATTACAATATCGGCAAAATTAATCAAAGATTAACTAATTTAAGGTTTGATTTATGACATTTCAATTAGTAAATAATAAATATACATTTTCTTCCAATTCATGAATACCAATTAAAGCAATAATTAACTATATTTAAACATTTTTATTTTGTTGCACTTAATATGTAGACCATTTCTAATTTTACTGCTTGTAATTTCTATATTTGATTTAATTAACTGAAGTTGACTAAGTAGGTACTAGTGAAAGCTATCGTTATACCCAAATGAAATTGTGATTCATATCTTTTTATAGACTCTTGATTTCGATCGCGATGGACTTACTAAGCTTAAAAAAGCAATCAAGGCAATCTATAACTCAGGAAATGGTTAGTTATGTTTTTAATAATGTAGAAATTATTCTATTCATCAATTTACAATTTTACAGTCATTAAAAATTTACATCTTTTTTTAGCCCATGTTGACAATGAAATGTACTTGGGAAGAGCTTTGGAGAGACTGGGTGATGCTGCACTTAAGGAACAAGAACCAGATATTGGTGCAGCTTTTCTTAAATTTGCTGTTGTTACCAAAGAATTAAGTGCATTAATGAAAACATTGGTATGTTATTTTTACTTCTAAGACCTATTTATACTCGGCAAATGTTTACAAAAGATTGTGTATTATATAATTGCAATTAATCTTTTGCATACTAATGAATAAAATATTGAATTATAAATTTTATTAAATTAATTTGTTCACATCTATTTTTACCATACAAAGATTGTATAATTAAAATTAAATTAATAATTGTGGTTATTTAATCGAATATTTCTATTTACAGATGCAAAATATTAGTAACATTGTAATGTTTCCATTGGACTCGGTGTTAAAAGGGGACTTAAAAGGTGTTAAGGGTGATTTGAAGAGACCTTTTGACAAAGCCTGGAAAGATTATGAAGCTAAATATGCAAAAATCGAGAAAGAAAAGAAACAGCACGCAAAAGAGGCTGGCCTCATTCGTACAGAAATTACTGCAGCAGAAGTTGCTGATGAAATGGAAAAAGAAAGGCGACTGTTTCAGTTACAAATGTGTGAAGTAAGATTAGTTGTACAGAATTATTATAATGTAAAAGCTAATCAAGTTTTCATATAATATATGTTTAAATTTATTTTTCAGTATTTAATGAAAGTTAATGAAATAAAGACTAAGAAGGGCATAGAACTGCTTCAACATTTAGTTGAATATTATCACGCACAAACAAAGTAAATATAGTCTTTTTTCTTTTTTTAATAACTAGCTAAAATGTAAATTTTACCAATCTCGAATACTTACTATTTACTGTTTAGCTATTTTCAAGATGGACTGAAAACTATTGAACACTTTGGTTCTTACGTTGTGGACCTAAGCATGAAACTCCAAAAAATCAGACAGGCCCAAGATGAAGAAAGAAGGCGCCTAATGGAACTCAGAAATCTACTAAGAAGTTCCGGATGTGATAAAGAGGTGCTTTTTTCGCTCGTTATCTTTAATTAATTCACAAAAAATGCTGTGCAAAAAGTAACGATTTCGTTTCTTTTTTTTTTGTGCAACAGTTAAATACAAACACAAGCAGCGGATACTCGCTGCATCAGCTGCAAGGCGATAAGCAGCATGGCGTGACTCGTACCGGCCATCTCTTAAAAAAGAGTGAGGGCAAAATGAGGCGTGTTTGGCAAAAGCGACGGTGTTCCGTGCAGGCGGAGGGATATCTGGATATCTGTCACGCTGACGAGAACAAACCTCCCACGAGGGTGAATTTATTAACGTGCCAAATTAAACTGGTACCTGATGATAAAAGGAGCTTTGACCTTATAAGTTGTAAGTGCGATTTCATAACTTTATATAGTCCATCACTATTATTGGTAATCAATACCGTAACGCTTTGTAACGTGAATTTTCAGATAATAGGACTTACCACTTTCAAGCGGAGGACGAAGCGGATCAGCGGGCGTGGATGTCCGTCCTAGTCAACTGCAAAGAGCGTGCTTTATTGAGAGCTTTTGATGCTAGTGGCAAACCGGAGGCGAATCATGGTAATCCTAGTTTAGTTGAGCTTCAACAAGCTGTAATACGGTGTGTCATGAGGTTACCCGGTAACGATAAGTGCTGTGACTGTTCTTCACAAAATGGTATGTATTATTTTTAATTATTAATAAAAATACAATATATTTTAAATATCATTTAAATGAAAGAGATAGTTTGATAGAGATTTTAATAGCACATTGAGTTATCAAGTTGCAACATTTTTCATTTGTGTGATTTATAATTACTAATAATCTAACTCATTTTGAATCTTTTCAGATGCAACTTGGCTGTCAACAAACTTTGGAATAATTGTGTGTATAGAATGTAGCGGTATACATAGGGATTTGGGTGTCCATATATCTAGAATACAATCATTAACACTTGATAATATAGGTACATCCCAATTATTGTTAGCAAGATACATGACAAATCAAGCTTTCAACGAAGTTATGGAAGCAATGTTACGTCACAATTTTAAGCCTTCTCCCACATCTACAATGTAAGTTTATACGCTAAAAAAGACACAGTTCTTTTATTGTAATCAAGTTTTGTTATTTTTGTGACTTCTATTTTTAGGGAGGAAAGGTACGAATTTATTAGAGCCAAATATGTAGAAAAGAAATATATCACAAGAACTTGTGTTAACGAGCAAGATTTGCTATCAGATCTCGAGCATGCTGTAAATAATCGAGATTTACATCACTTGTTACAAGTTTATGCAGAAAACGTAGATTTATCGGCTAGTTTACCGACATCGGTACGTTGTATTAAAAAAAATTTAACTGAAACATCAATACTTATTGCTTGATTCTAATTGCATTTATAATCGTTGTGAAATTTAATTATAGGATTTATGCGAAACCGCTCTTCACTTAGCGATTCTAAGAGAAATGGGAAATAGTTTACACATAGTAGACTTCCTGATTCAAAATATGCCGACAGGCACTATAGATAAAACCACGACGGAAGGAGATACGGCTCTGCATCTCTCCGCTAAGCATGATAAAGCGGAAGCTATGAAGTTACTACTAAAAGCAGGCGCAGATCCGACGCTTCGAAATAAACAAGGAAAGACTCCACTGGATATTGCCCAAGAAGTTGGACATCATACATGTCAAGAATTAGTGAGTTTATTGACATCTTTTTTCTTTACTTTTGAGTTATTGTTTATATTAAAATTATTTTTTTTTAATTTACAGCTGAACCACTCACTACAGAGACAGAAGACACTTTTTGATAATGTAAATATTGACTGGAACCTTTCGCATGACGAAGCATCAACAGATTTTTCCGACGATGAAACTATTATTGAAGAAAGAGTAAGTATTGCTTAAAGTTTTTAGATATTAACGATACATTATTTTTTGATAATTAATTGCATTTTAACGCTGCAAAGTTTGCTAATTTCAATAAAAAAGTTAGTTAGTATTCTTACATATTTTTTATCAATGTATAATAAAAAATAAATGTTCTTAATAATAATCTTTGTGACTTGTTTGTAGAATGGCTGTTCAACGCCGGAAAAGAAATTGCGTAGTAGACCTCCATCGTATGCTGGTGGAACAGATTCAGGTGTAACAGACTCACCAGTGACATTGCGAAGTCGGAGTAGTACTTGTGATAGTTTACAGAGTAGCTTGTCACCTGGTTTCTGTACAAGCAAAGAACAAATGCCACCACCTCCACCTCCACAAATAAAAAAACCAGTTATAGGTACGTTTACTATTTTGTATATTCTTGTAGTGTTATTTTAGCTTTTATTAATATGGATGCTAAAGATAACCTATGAAAATTCCTAAATGATATTTAACATATAAAGTAAAATGTATTCATATATTTGAAAAAATAAGGAGTAAACTATATATTATAAAACAATATTTAAAAAAACTTTTTTCAATTTGAATTTTCATAGGTCTAGCAATTACTTTAAATATATTTTAATTATGGCTTAAATATTGTATATTATTTTTTGATATGCTTAATTATTTACTGGCTTTGAGAGATTTTTTCAATTACTTTGTTTAATTAAATAATTATTGGATTAACTTTTGTTTCTACAATTCAAAACGACTAATCAAAACAAAGTAATTTTAATTTTTAAGGTGGCCACTAACTTTTGAATTTAATTTTAGATTTTATCTGAATGCAATTAATTATATTATTGTAACAATTATTGTATAATAATATAGTAATGAAATACCTACTAATTTCGTTAGTCAGTAATAGATCACGATAGAATTCTATACATTAATATAGCATGTAATAATAAAAAAAAATCCCTTAACGCTCCAGCTCAGAGAGACTTGGTTCATCTCTTCGAATAAATATATAATATAGCTCTCTATAGTAAAATTTTGTGTAAATTGTACAAGAAGCCTGGGGACATACCTATCTTGAAAAGAAAATTACATTAACTGTACATAAAAGTTTGAGGCCTCATTAGAATTTTTCACTTGAAGAACCTCAAAAAATATTTTTAGGTAAAATGTAGCAGCTTTTGAGGATTTAAGATGAGGGTACCCAAACTGAAGTTTTAGGAACTGACGATAGGATGCATATTTTTTTTATATATTTTGATCGAAGAAATAAAAATTGTATCTGAGGAAGGAAAAAGTCCCGATTATGCAGACCTTTTTCGAAACATTAACGATATTTTCATACATTAAATACCATTTATTCTACAATAACTATTTTGGCTGATTAAAGATAAGTGATCATTGCAAATTTGTTTCTTACCAAAAATTAAAAAACAAATTTCATTACTAAAATTTGTTTTTCAACATTGCAAGCCTGAGCCGTCTACCGGAGACCAAGTTTACAATGCCGAACAGCCTAATAATTTAATTTCTTTAGATAATAATAAATAACTAAAAAAATAAGTCTTTTCAATAGTTCAAGTGTATAGGTTTCTTGTATGATGTCTAGTGTTCAGACTTGTGGTTTCAAAAATACAAAGGAAAATATGCAAAATTTAATTTTTAAGAACTGTTGAGAGGCTGCATAATTTGTATGAAAATCTCATTTTCGATACAGTATGCGTAAAATAAATTTTTAAACAGTGTGTAAAATGCTACTTTTCGCACTCACATAAAAATCATGTTTTTACAACTCAGGTATGGAATTTGACACTTTGGTCTGATGGCTTCGCTGGCCCTTCTGTTGTGCGATTCCACACTCGGAGCGCAACATTCAACGCCTGAGTTGCAAACATTATTTTTCTATGATTACGTAAAATTGCATTTTACGACCTCTAAACGGGCTTAAAAGCGAATTTTCTTACGCACACTGTATCAAAAAATATCGTAAGTAACTCGTGCGTATGATTTACACACACTCGTGTGTAAAATCGCATTTTACGCAGTTGTTGTATATACACTAAATATTATTTTGACATTACTGAAAAAATGAGCGTAATTTTGGGGATACGGCTTTCTCTGATGGAATGTACGATAAACACGTGATAAAAATGACTCGTCGCGATATTCAGTCTATCATATGAATGACCACATAATAAATCACGTTATGTTATTAAATAAACTGCCAGGTAATTAAAAAATTAAAAAATTTAATTGGAAAAAGCTTTCTTTAGCCTAGCTCTTTAGTTTTAGCATCCGGATAATGACTTTATAAAAGAACGTCCATTATATGAAAAAATTGGATAATCTCATTTAAAAACTCAAAGCTCACTGAAAGCTTTCTCGTTCAATTTACGAACGCGTGGTCGGTTTGATGTTAAAACTTTCATTTTAGTAATTCAGAGCACTGAAAGTTAATTAAATCTGTTGTCGCAAGGAAAAGGGTACATTACAATTTTTTCGATAAATTGACAATTGTTGATGGCCTACACTTCTTTTTATCAAATTTTAAGTTCCGCTAGTACGATCTTTAAACAAAATTGACTTAGAAAATAAAAATAAAAGTTCATTAAGCCTTTAGTGCTCAGGCCTAGAAAAAAGTAAAAAGCAATTTTCGTTTTAATTGATTTTATCTAACTTTGTTCCTATTTAGGTATTAGAAAAATTTTGATAGGCAAAAAATGTCTGAAAATATGATTTCTGAACTTAGCATACAAATTACACGTGGCTTTTTAAGGTCGATTCCGGAGAGGATAAAAATATGTTGTAGATAGTTAATTCAAGCTATGAGTGTATTGGTTCAATTTATTAACACTTTCACTGCTACACGTAAAAAAAATAGCTCATGTTTTTTTCCCCTGGTGCTACGTGACACATATGGCTCATGCATATTTTACAAAATTTATCATTTTTATAGTACTTATAGCATAAAAATATGCATTTTGAGTTTGATCAATGGGTTTCTTATTTTATGAACTTAGAAAAACAAAGGTACCGATTTATATTGGAATTGGATCCATTGCAATTGTAATAAGCATTAATTAAAGTTGGAATAAAAAATTATGGTAAAAATGCCGTAGCACTGTGGGAAAGAAAATGCTTGTACATTGTCAGCAGTGAAAGTGTTACTATTGATTTGTCCAAAAAGCGAGCGGAAGTACGTATCTTTATTCTAAGCGCGCAGTAATGACTATTTTCGTTAGTTGTTCCAAACTAGTACATACATTTCCTATAACTCTACCGATTTATGATTTTACATTGCACTTAAAACTTACATCCTTTATAGTCCTTTAAAAATGTTAACAGTAAAACTGCACGATGATCCTTACAAATTTTAAAATATGAACTCTCGCAGGTTCCCTTATACTTCCTAAAAAGAAAAAGTACATTCGCGAGTGCTCAGCTTCAAATGAAACAATCTATCGAGGCCTCAAAACTAAGTGCTCCAGGCTGAATCCCATATTGTCAAATTATCTTCTGTAATAAATTCCCAGTGGCCACCGACCGCTGCGATCGCTCTATATACAGCTCGCACCCCATTTACTCCTCATTAAGGGGACGCCGGATATCTCTGTCCTTATCTAATTGCGTTTTCATTCATAATTTTAAGAGAAATAGTTTTTCTGAGAAAATAATAGTTGTCCCAGCTTCGTTTTATAGTAATCTAAATATATGTCCAAGCTGGTTTCAACTTAGTATGTAAAGTCAAAGTTTTCTCGAAAACAAAACAATCATATGAACCCAGCTTGGATATATATTTAGATTACTATAAACGAAGCTGGGAGCATTATTACTTTTTCAGAAAAACTATTTCTCTTAAAATGATGAATGAAAACGCAATTAGATAAGGACAGAGATATCCGGCGTCCGGTTAAAGCTTCACTGCGCACATTATAACTTCCATGAGCTTGCATTTCGCTTTATAGTTTTGAATCCTCATATACCTTGTGTGTTGGCAATAATAAAAAATTGTTGTGTATCGAATTGCGACTTGGCGCACACTTGTGGTTGGGTGTGTCCGGCGTAAAGCAATGACACGCTTGTTTGTAGTCCCGACGCCGGTGGTGCCGGACGTCAGCGCGGCGGCGGGCCTCAACTTTCACGGCTCGCTGAAGAAGCGGGTGGCGCCGCCGCCGCCCGCCGGCCTCGAGGGCAGCGGCGGCGTCGGCGGCGTCGGCCTCGGTGGCCTTGGCCTCGGCGGTGCCCTCGGCCTCTCGTCCCACTACGGCACCCTGCCCACCGCCTCGCACAGCCGGACGACAAGTGAGCCCATTTTGACTAGTCACACTACTATTCAAACTCTACCACACGCTTTGCGAAACCCCAACACTACCATCAACACCACTACTCAGAATCACAAAAGATCGCCCAGCGGTGATTCATCAACGGGACACGGCCCCGATGAATTGCGTAAGTTCATGCTCTGATGCTGCAGAGCAGAAGACTTTTTTTTCTTCTTTCTTTGATTGTTTGGTTCTTTTTTTTTTGCTTTGTTTGTTTGTTTGTTTTGTTGTGTATTTGTGTACTTTGTTTTGATCCCTTGGTTGGGTTCTCTTGAGGGGGAGGGCTGGCTGATATCTGGATGGTTCACTGGGTTTTTGAACCGAGGTATAGCGAGTTGAAAATATGCGAATGATTAGTTTCGTAACTTTGACATTCACAATTAAAAGGGGTGAGATTCTTGCTTGGTCTTTAATTTTGCACATTCTCCTGGTGCTTTTATCAAAATAAAAGTCGCTTTTGAACAAGAATTTTGCTATCGATCAAGAATCTCCCTGCAAACGAGACGAGAAAATCGCGATTGTCTCTGTTATTTCACACACCCTTATTATAAATCTACTATTGCCCTGGTAGAAACGTTCCCCATATGTTCGCCAGATTTTACTCTATTTTATAGGGAATGGCCAATTTCTGCTTAAAAGTCTGGCCAGAAACCCTGCTACCTGTCGACGTTTTCTCGTCAGAAACCTGACCAACTTATGGTTAATGAATAAATAAATAAAAAATAACGTTTAACGAATTTTTATAAGTTAATAATGATTATTATGTCATGGATTTAATAGCTTATTATTAATAGAATGCTAAGATATATTTGGGATAGATTCGAAATAAAAACTAAAAACTTATTTCATTAAAAGTTTTTTTAAGGTTAGAGTTTTATAATTAAATAAGACATAAAAAAATCAAATAAATAATCGAATAAAAATTTGCATGCTGTTTTAACGCAGAAGTACTATAATGGGATTTACATTTTCAATAATTTTTTAGGGTTATGTAAGCTATTTAGATTTTCTATAAATTTCTGGTCAGATGCTGGTTTATTTCTGGCGAACTATTAGGAAACGGATCTGCCCAATAGATCGTGAACCGACCATCTAATATGCTCAATTTTCTACCAGGGTGTTTAGAATCCCATAAAGTTGAAACGAAACGTGAGTTTCGTTAAGTTTAATTCGATACAGCAATTTGTATGATGCATCGTTTATACTGTTCTGCCTATAATTTGATCTTCCATTTTCATTAATTTTTCACTAAAGTAAGAAAATTAAAATTATCAAGTTTAAATAAAGGGGCTGCATGGAAAAAGGGACTATTACACCATTATTAAAATTTATTTCATATTTATATCTACGCAATACTATTATTATCTTTTGTAGTAATAAACAATTATACATTTTGTTTTCTACTTTATTTGAACTCCTCGATTTTCACTTAGTCTCTTATTTCACGCAGCCCCTCAATAATAAAATTGTTAGTCGTGGGATTCGGAACTTTACTTCGAAAAACAGAATGAACTGTCTAGATATCATCCGTCCTATTCGTGAGCCTTTGTTTTTATAAAGGATGACAACGGTCGTATTGAGTATCGGCTGTCAAGTCACTTCACAGTTATACTATTTGCGATTGTGGTTCTATAAATTCGTATTAAGAGACAGAAATTTATCGAATAATTATTGTTAATGATTATTATATTACTATTCCAATATTACTACGATGGATTATTAATTGGATTTTATTATTAAATGGATTGTTGAGAATCGTAGTGGAATAAGTCCATTTTGAAAATATTGCAAACTCATAATAATTTCAACTTTCAACTTATTCCACTATGAATCTGCACAGTTTAAGTTTAGTTCTATATATTGCAAATGTACTTTACTTTTAACTACTATTAAGGTGCCTTTTTTGCACTGAGGAAAAAGTATTAGCCTTAAATTATGGCAATCAAACATCATTCAAACAAATAGTTTAATTGTGAAGTAAAAATATTCCCTGACTGTCAGTATTACATACATTTAATTTTTCCTTAAACCGGATCGAACATAAGTGGCCTTTTTCTTTGACACTTCGTAATCGTTTGATATAATTTTTGGAGAAATACACGTTTACTTGTGATATTTTTGTGTTACGCAAATTCAATCGTCAACATATAAATCATTGAGATGAATAACAGCCGCCAATTGATGATATATTTTTAAAAATTAATTTTGTTTATGTGATTAAAAATGTATGTTTAATGGCACAAACTTATTCTCAATACTGTAAAGTATTGAATTCCATTACACATACCTAAGTAGTATTGAAATAAAATTTAGGTAAATATTGACGTGACATATTTCAAAGTGTCGATAAAATTTCCATCTGAAAATGAGATGTTCTAATGTAGTAATAATATAAGTCATTCTGAACATAAAATTTATCAAAAAACTGTTGACAAGACATTCTCAAATTTTTACTGCAATAAAACTACTGTATATAGTTCTAGACGATTTACAGTTTGGCTTAAGGCCAATTGAATAGTTGATTATTGCGTAAACACACAGTAACGCATGTACATTCTATATTTATAGTTGTTTTTATTTGAACATTTATTTCAGATTATAAGCAATATAATTTTCAAATGCTTTAAAGAGACATTGTTTATTACTCCTTTGAATATTTTCTTCCGCTACAAAATCAGTAAATAGATATGTAAAATCCACACGACTAATCGAGGATCTCTTGTGATTCATCAACGTGACAGTAACTCTAAATCCGCCTCGATCAAATCAAATCACCTATAAAAGTCAAACTTCGACCTCCGACGACTTAAATAAAAAAAAGGATCCTCGCGTATATCACATAACAAGCAACATATAAGAAAACGAGTGTCCGCGCTACTATCTCTCTCCTCCCCGTGGTCTGCCGCGACAGCCCATAACAACAATCAAATCGACCAAGTATATAAAATAGCACCCCCCGAACCTCCCCATCAGCAACGAAAACTCATCCTGCACTCGCACGCGCGCGTGCACCTGTCTCTCTCTCTTTTTCTCTGTTTCCCGTCCGGCGTGCAGGTATCGACAAGATCGGCATGAACACGTCGACGCTGCAGAGGCCGCGGAATCCACCGCCCCCGGCGCCGCCCGCCGTCTGCCCGACGACGACGACGACGACGACGACGGGGACGCCCTCGCTCTCGGCGAGGCTCACCGACGAGCAGCAGACCAACGCCGAGTCGCTGAGCTCGGCCGGCGGCGCCTGCACCGAGACGCCCGGCCTCGGCAATCCCCTCCCGCCGCCCAGAAAGGTAATATGCAAGGGTGTTCGGAGGAGTGCCCCTGGAGGGAGAGCTTTCTTTTCTCTTGAGGTCGGATCAATTGGCCGATGGATGTCTTGATTGTTGGCTGGGGTTGGGGTTGGAGGGTGGCGATGGTTGGCGCGGTCAATGCCTAGGATATGGTAGCTGGGATTTTTAAAGATTTGAAGAAGTGAATTGGGATAATTTTGGAGAGGGATACTTTTGGTTGATAGATTGTGAAAGGCTCATGTTTGACTTGTTTCGAATAGCACATCATTCTATAAAACTTAAAGAGAAAATAGTCTTATAAAAATGGATTTTGAAACACCTTTTTTTTTAATTTTTATGTAATTTTATGCTCAATTGCAAACGTATATTTTTTTACGGAGAATAATAAATGGATTACACTCTGAATTTTTTTGATATGCTACATTTGGAGGATTTTAAAAATATTCAAGAGTACATCGTTTTAGGCAGATGTTTTATTTGCATATAAAAGTTGTTATTGTAAAAATAGGTTTTTAATATTTTGCGAAAAGTCTACATACGGTCAATCGGATAAAAACTGTTCAAATTATTATGCTTGTACACCGTTTTAAAAATTATGTTTCGGCAATTGGGCCAGGGAGATTTTTTCTACACAAAATCCTTCCTTAAAAAAGTTTTTTATTTTTAATAAAACAACGTATGTACCTACCATAAAAAATCAGTTATAGGTTGATATCTGTAGGCATTTACCGTGGCTACACCCATTAAAACTATTCTTTCATGAAAAAAGTGTATGTATAAAAAATTCAAAACTAATTTATTAGTTTTTAATTGCTTGATGAAAATTAGTCTATTTTTTTTATATACTACTTCGATTAATAATATATATTTATCAAATAAAAAATAGAAACATTTTTTGTAAACGAATTAAAAATGTAAGACTTAAAATAAATATCTTGTCTAGTAGAATCTTAAGTTAGGTACAAGTATTTTTGTTTGTAATTAAATATGTTTAAATCGCCAAAACACAAATTATTTGAAATGTTGACGCATTGTAAGTAGTAAGCAATATTAAGAAATTAAAAATAAGTTATTATTTAATTAAAACTAAACTAGTTAAAATAAGAGTTGTAATAATCAAGACATCTATTCTAATTTTCGACCTATACTGTTGCTTCTATAATATTTATAATATATATTATGTAATGCTATCACTAGTTTTTAAAAATCAGCAGTTTAAGAAAAAACTGTGCACGACATTGCAAGTTGGGTAAAAAGTTCGCATATCGTATGTGCATACCACGAACTATTTTCAAAAGATAATTTGAAGATAAAGATTTAAAGCAGGTAATTTTGTTTGTGAAAAATGTTGATTTCTAGTTTTTGTTATACTAAAATTTGAAAATGCTTTGCTTTACATGTTAAAACAGAATCTTAATAATTTACCGTTAGTACAATTTATTAATAGCGACAAAAATTGAGAAATATTAGTTATATTTTAGAGATTTGAACGAGATAATTAGTTTCATGATTATGAATCTATAACATTATAAAATATCAAACATAGGATTAGTATTATCTGTTTTTATTTGTCAGGCACTTTCACAAAATAAGAATTTTGATCAAAGTTAATTTTAGACAAATATTGATGTATAAATTAAATTTTTATTGTGTTTAGTACTGTTAAATTAATATTATTTTGTTAAATTATCATCATTTAGTTTACTAACAACAAAATCGATTAGTTTTTCCATTATAAAATTATTTAGTTATAATAAAAAATATTTCAAATTAAATATAAAATACTCCAAGAACGAGGCGACTTTCCTTGCACATTCACGAAAATCAATATTTTTATTATTCTGTGGCTTGCATCTAAAGTAGGTCCAAAAAATACATAAATATATAATATGCAAACTTCGATCCATATAAAATATATTCATGTTGTATGTATCAGATATGTACTTCCAGATATTGTGAAAATTCCATATAAATTTGTAAAACGTGTCGCGCATAAAACAAGCATTTTCAGCACGTACTTTAGATGTAGATTGTCGGATAAAAATTGATTTTTGTAGAGCTGCGGGTAAATACTCCCACGATTCGTTCCAAGTTCCTTTTCTATACTAAATGTGGCATATTATAATGGCGTGCAGAATAAGCATTGTTTTCCAATTGCGGATATCAAATTCGAGGTAATAGATGAGCTGCTGAACTTAATACGTTTTCGCATGTTTTCAAACTAACACGCGGAAAATCCTGAATTAAGTTTATTATAACTCATTATTATATTATCCGGACAATTTAGTCACTGAAATATTTAATTTAAGTACTTTGATTGAATAGTTAATTATGACATTGATAAAAACTAGTTTTTATTCGAATCTATATCTATCGTTTGTTGTTCACTGTTAACTTTTTCAGTTTAATTATTGCATCATTTTTCAAGTCATCCCGATGAATAGATAATTGCCACCGTGGTGCTACCGCGCTCCTTGATAGGAAAATTTCTTGTTTATCATAATAATTAATTTGTTTACATTGCTATAAAACAGATTTTATCAATTTATATATACCTTGTGGCAATAATTCATAGATTATCTTTCTTTTTATGAACACCAGTGTTATGATAATACATAATGTATCTGTTGCTTTCCGGAGTATCGACTCAAATCAGTTTCTTAAATGGCTATCAGTTTTTTAAATATTCTATAAGATTTTTTTTATTTGATTGTTAAATAACTTAAAAACAATTTAATTTATCTTAAATACATATTTGTTTATGAGTATAATATATTATTTACAAAAATGGAATTGCGCAAAAATGAGTTAATTTTCATCTGCAATACCCAGAAAATTAGTGACGATTTAAGAGCACTTTTATATAGCACGATAAAGGATTTATTTTTAATTATTTTCTTTATTATTAGTATTTTATTTTTGTGATAGTTTTTAACGCTAAATAGTCTTGATACGTCTACTCGACTTAAGCCAACTAGGGTCAATTATATACTTTTACTTGCAGTTTTCTAACATACATGAAAGAAAAGACTCAAGTCGTTACACCAGAAAGACACAGATAAAGCGTTGTTTTCATGTGCGACAAAGTTCGCATTCCCTCTATACGCAAATACCCACTAAATCAGGCAAAAACGTTCTCGATCATTCCTAACAACAGTAAAAAAATCAAAATAAATATCCCAATGACGAACGTGTTCCGGCCACTGTTCACAGCCGCCGGCATCGGCGACGGGCTACACCGGTCTGCGGCGCTGCCGCGCCCTCTACGACTGCGAGGCCGACAACGAGGACGAGCTCTCGTTTCGCGAGGGCGACGTCATCGTCGTGACGAACGAGCACACGGACGACGACAACTGGATGGAGGGCTTCCTCGAGCGGGCGCCCGAGCGAAGAGGCATGATTCCTATTAGCTTCGTGCACATGTTGCAGGATTAGAAACAACAAAAAGAAGAGACACAAGCAAGCGCAAGCAAATGGAAAAAATATTGTATAATTTAAAGGATGGAAGACAAAAAAAAAAGAAGAAGAAGAAGAACACGCATAGGTTTCTCGATCATACACACGTACACGTACACGTGCACGTACTCGTGCGCATACTCATACAGCGTACACACATACACGTAAGAACACACTCGGCTATTGTCTATAATGCTGCCAGTATTACTAGTTTTGTCGATTAGCATTGGGGAGACTCGTTTGTTAAGTGAAACGTATAAAAAAAAAGGAAAAAAAAAGAAAATTTAATATTGACACTATTAAGAGAAAAAATTATTGTCGCGTCCGATGTTCGTGAGTTGGGGGCAAACGTTTGTCATTTTTGCCGACGACTGTAACTGCGAATCACTGCTTAATTCATGTGTCGCTCGTTACACACGGTGTAAGTAGTAATTATCTGCGATTACGGTACTTGCTTAAGGAGATAGAGAGGGAGGATGAGAAAAAGTAAGAGAGAGAAAATACAAATAAGTCACTATACACGCGTTGCGATTGGTGAATTTTCAGAGAACGATACTGAGTATTATGTCCCTGAAAAGAAAATCTGTTGTTTACGAGAAAAAAATAAGCTATTTTCTTTTCCATAGCAGTGCCATTATTGAGAAAACGATTTATTTTTTTTTCTTCTTCGATCAAGGTGTCGTACTTGCTGACAATGAAGTAGCCTTAGTATATCAATGCTAGTGATTTTTATAATTAATTTATTATATAAATATATATATTATATATATGTATATGTTTTTGTTATGTTCATACATCACGTGTAACAAATATTGTAATTTTTCCCAGATATATTTATTATCGAAAAATACTATTTAAATTAGATCGCCAGTTGTATACAATTTATTCTTTTAATGTAAATGTGAAGGTGTACTATTAATTACGTTAATCCGATAATGATTTATTTGTACTTTAAAAATACGTCTTTAAATAAAAAGACTACACTTTTAAAAAGTAATTTTAAAAGATTTAGCGCACTACTTTAGGCATGTCATATGCTGATAATGTTTTTTAAGAATGCTTAGGTAATCTACTTACGATTTCACAATGCATGAATCAGCAATCTAAAATTTTTTACGAATTTTTTTACCAGTATTAAAATAAAAATTTTAGATATTTTTCTCTTTATTGTAATAAAAATTATGTTCTTATTTATTTATTAAGAGATGTTAAGTATATTTCAGTAATAAATACCAAAAATTGCATACTTAAGACTGACTTTTTCTTTCCATTTTCCCACATCACGTAACATTAATTTACTTACCTTTCAGCTACAATTGAATGAAAATCTGCATCCATAATAAATTATTTGTTTATCTTACAAAATTAATGAAAATTAAAACCATGTAAATATTTCTAATGCTAATTGATATTTTTTTATCACATTCATATTAGCAAAAAACTACCAAAGAATTTCAAAAATTGAAAAAAAATTATTTTAATTAATTGTGATTATTTTTTTTTACATTAATGTATATTCTTTTGTCCTCTTCGATTAATAATGCAATTTATATATTACATGTTTTGAGGAACTATTGAGCTGAATCACGGAGCGGGGAATTACTATTGACACAACTTTAAATAACTGTCAAGTAGTAATTAATAATTTAACATCCAAATGTAAATATTTATAGTTTTGGATATTTGAATGGAAAAAGATGTAAGCAAGCTTTAGATGGAAACGATTAAATTTGGTAAAGGTCGGATCCGGATAGGTATCCGCGCCTAACTGGTTCTACTGGATATGTATTTTGTTTATCTTATTTATAGAAATGTATTTCTTTTAATATTTTGATAAATGTGTTCAACAATAAAACCATTTTATAAGATGAACTTTTCTGTTTAAATGCATCATTCTTCGTAACTTTTAATTAAATTCTACAATCTGGGTTTTTAATTATAATCGAGTACGTATTCGGTGACAAATGCGTGTAACGTATAACAAAAAAGGTCGTTTTAAATGCAATATTTGATTTGAATATTTTAATTTTTTAAACTTTTAATTAATTTTTACGCAGTCCGGACTTTGAATTGTTCACCAATGACTTATCAAATTTTGTAAGGTAGTCCAATAGAGTTAATTACATGAATAAAAAAGGTTATAATATACACATTATAAAGGTGTAATTATTAAAGTTGTCGTTTTTAAGTTATCTTATCAATTTTTTATATCCTTACCGTAATACATACCTTTTTTTACACATATACCGTAATAATGTAGTACGTCTTGACCAACTTGTTTGCATAGTAGTAATTCATTTTATCTAGTGTAATTTTAAAAATTATTGCAAGTATATAAAATAATATTTGAAAAGCTCATAAAAACGATTTATGGTATTTTATAAAAGCATATTTCATTATTCGTTATCAGACTCTTCGTTAGAAATAAATTCAAGGATACGTAAAGATTGCTCAAAAATCACAAACACTGATAATATTTTTTACATCGCTCCATTTTTATTCATTTATATAGCGAAAATCAGCCCACATAATGTACTTAATAGTTTTTTGTCAAGGAATTTAGACATTCTGCGTGTGTAACTTATTAATTTTCATTCTCGTGTGTGTTAAACGTGTTCGTGTAAGTGTATAGGTTTCACAAGTGTTTATTATTTTTTATTTTTCATTGATGGATTAAATCTATGCTGCTCTTACGCTGTCGACATAGTACACTTATGTGATATAACTGCTACAGTTTTACTTATTTTTTTAATCCTTTTTCTCAGTATATCTAAAATATTTTTATCGTTTAGTTTCTGTTCATGTGTGTGTTTCGCACGTGTGGTTCCTTCGACCAGAATCGCGCGGCGGCTATATACTACATAACGAAGCTCGATGCGCAATCGAAAACTCAACAAAATGTAACAATATGTGACGCTTTGCAATTGTGGTGTAATTTAAGGACGGTTTTAAGGACATTTCATGACCTCATATTTTCAAAACACAGTGATGTAGTTTCTACAATACTTCAAATGATCAATGGTGCACTTGACTATGAGACAAGTAAAAATATTAGTTTTATAAGGTTCAAGTAATCAAATTATACTTGAGCTACATCCGAAAAATGCGATTCTGGTCAAGGCGCACGTTTCTAATGTCATCCGATCATATACAAATATATAAGCATTGAACGTTAAATATATAATATATATTACCATGATCGTCACAATGTATAATATAATTTATAATTATACGTTTACGATAGTTATTGTATGAACAGTTCCGAATCGAATAGTTATTCGCTCTAACATTCTTCTTCATCCTCTTACATTTATAACTTCAGCATTATTTTTACCATTTATGCGCTTGTCCTCATCCTTCGTTCTTTCTCGCCTTCTCTTTATTAATTTTCTTTTCCTTTATTAATCTAATTGGAAAAACACGTACTGGAGAGGTATATATATATATATATATATATAATTTATATATATTCTTATGTGTGTTGTGTGTTTATACGCTCGCACTTTCAATAGGTCCATCTTCATCTTATTCCTCTTATTCGACGGCTTCGACGTGACTTTCTACCGGTATCGTTTTTTCTCTTCTGCATCCATATATACTTTCATGAGGTATATTAAGTACCTTCTTTTTCTATTTTCATTGTTATTCTCTTTAAATTTCTTATAAAGTGATTAGTTCATTATAATTTTCATTCGTGATGTTAATTTACTCCAATTAAGTGAATATGTCTTTTTTAGTTCGATTGATTATACTAACTATTTTTTAAAGTGAAATTGCATTTCAAGCATTTAACGAATTCCATCTTTTTATGTTTACTCACGCCTGCAGAATCGCGAAGACCGGGCAAAGCCGAACGAAGCCATCGAACATTTTCCAGCTGTACCAACGATAGTATATAGTGATAGTTTTTGTCGTTTATATATACCTCAGTAAAACAATGACTTATGCGTTCAGTACTCTTACGCTTTTTTCTTAGTAAAAATGGCCGCAAGGCCAGCCCACACACATTACTATATAGAAGATAGAACGTTTCCGGTGTTACTTTTAATATAATTGTTGCATATTGCGGAAACTTGCATCATTGCGTACGTGACGTTATTTCGCTTTCGTTCTCTTTCGTTTGTTGACTTTTTTACTTCCGTTTTATTTATTTTTTCGATTATTTTAGGAGATTTAATTTTTTACTTTTCTTTTCGTCGAAAGTAAGGCCTTGAAATTGCGCAGTTTTAACTTTTTTAGAAAGAAAATAACGTTGGTTATAATATAGTAGTGAGAATAGAAGAAAAAAGAAGAACTATATTTTATTTTAAATCATAATTAAATTTAATAACAAAAGAACCTCTTCGCTGTAATAACAGTAAGCTTTTGTTCTTTCAAATAATATGATATCATTAACCTGATTACCTGTTGCTTGTAAATTATTATCACAAAAGCTAATCTATTATTATTACGCAATTAATGAAACATAAGTCTTGTATACACTCAAACGATCAGATAAACAGTTCGTCATTTATCTACTTTTCATTCTAAAAAAGTTCAAGCGCGAACCTTACAGTCGATTTTGTTGTTATTTTGTTCGATTTCTATCGCGCATGAAGCGTTTACATACTGTTTATGCAATCGGACGTTACATACTAAGTTTTCGCTTACTTTACGTAGGTAGTTACTTTTCGTCGTTTTCGGATGCATCGTAATAACTTGATTTTTGTTTAATTTTCTTTTTACATATTCGTGTAATTATTACTTATTGTTAGATGTATATAGTAGTTTTTTTTAATAAAGAAAATTGATTCAAAATGATGTAGGTGCGTGTGCAGATTATTTTTTTAACAGTGCCGAACTTCATTAATATCGTTTGGTAAACGTGAAATTATGACGATCTCGAAAGCGACGATTGTTAATGCTTGATTGTAGCTATTATCAGCATAAAGATCTTAATAAAACGTTAAACGAAGGTACATCATCAAAACGTCGAGAGGAAATCTATAATCTATTGAAGATTCGATTTGTTCAATTATCTTTTTTTCTCGAACATTCGGCGATGTATATCTACGTTTAATTTATATGCTTTACAGTTAACATTTTCTTATGAGTAAATTAACCTGTTTAAAGCTCTCCATAATGAAATCTAAGAATATTTATGCGAATTACTTGATGAAAACAGATAATTTACACGATGCTAAAAATAATGTTACAATTATTGCGCGCTTTTCAAGATTAAATTATTTTTTATTGTTATGTTATAGTCTTAGAGTTAGTATAGATAAATTGTGTTTTTTTCGATATGTTACACGTCAATCTGGAATGTACTAAACTGCCTATTTTTAATTACTCAAGCTTTAAATTTTCAAAAATTTTCATTTTTGAATAAGTATACATTTGATAAACACAACGTTTTGTCAAACTTCGGTAAGAGAAAATAGGAAGTTTGTTACAAAGAAATTTATGGAGAGTTATAAAGCTGCTTTTTATAAATTCTTAAAAATTATCGATTTTAATTTTTGTTAAAAATTGCAAATGAATGAAAGAGTTTCTAAGCAAAAATATATTGTGTAATTAAGATCACTTAAAAATGTACAAAAAGAATGGCTAATGTTACTTTCACTTAAATAGAAGATAAGAACAAAGTTGAGCATGGACGTTATACCGATGATGAAGTATATCTGCATTGATTATACAAGAATAATATGGAATTGATTGTTTGCATACAAGCAATTGGTGTACGGGTATAAAAATTTGAGTGAAACTTTAACTGCTTTCTATACAAAATTATTAAAGAATAGTTGAAGTTTCACGCAAGTTTTACGGAACCAATGTCTTATTTTCTGTTCGAGCTCTCAATCTGCTATTTCAACATGAAATCATCATATTGAATTGTAATAAATATTACGCAAACGTGTCAATATTTTTACAATAAACACAGCATCTATATATCGTTAAATATTGCGATAGGGTCATACTTCCTTTCAATGGGAAAGCTGCGAATGGCATTCCGTGTTCCTTACACTATTATAAAATCTTACACAGTTAAAGGTTTCCCTTTTCTTCATTTTTTTTCGCTCTACGTATAAGAAATTCATATCGCAAAATGTAAAGAAAATAACGTGCCTTTGTTTAAATAATTAATTCTTTAACTTTTACGCTCTTTCTTCTTTCTTTCATAACTGTACGCAATATAATTATACACGTACACATAAGAAGTGAAACTTTCTGCCATATATCGAGGAACTAAAAAAGGTGTTCCAGCTATTTGAAGATTTTCGTTCAATGCTTTTGCTTAACGCTGGTAGAATCCATTTTTCGTCGTACATATAATCTTTGCGGATGTAAACTTGTAACAGCTTTTTTGGCTGATGCAAGAAGTTTTCTGTTATATAACAATATAACATTCTCTAACATCAAATTTCATATCAAGCTATAAGAAAGAAATATATTTTTTTTGCATTTTTCCTTATATTTTTGGTTTGTCAAAATCCCTCTAAACATTTAACATCATTCTCCAGCTGTATAAACTTTCTTACGTTTTTTGCTTCTCTAAAAGTAAAACTATAAAAGTAAGAATAGGGATAAAATTTTTCATTTTCCACTCAACTTTTTTATAGTGAGAAACATTTATGGGTATTAAGGATTCATAAAGTTTTCAATCTTCTCAAAAATCATTCTACGACAATTTCATTGATAGCAACATCATTGTTTACGCTAAGGTCATTTATCTTTTCGTTCTGCTTATTCCTTCAAATTTTCTTACTCAATATAGAAAATTTAAAATATTCACACGAGGGTTTAATTTATAATGAAATTCATACAACGCAACTAAAAATTACTTCAGTATTGAAAACTACTTTCTCGAGAAATTAAATTATTTTGCTTATATCTAAGCTCAGCATACCGTTCTTTTCAAAACACTCAAGAAACAATTGAAGACAAGTGAAAAAAGTTTTTAGATATTTGTAGGGCTTTGAGAAAACACGTGAACCGACAATACATATAGGTATCTACCTGTAACTGCGAACTTCCTGTTAAAAAATCATCGCGACGAGTTTGGTTTTTTTACAACAACCGTCTTGTTTATTTGTCTAACCCCGTATGAACTACGACAGCGGCCGAACTGAAGACGAGTCTTGGTCCCGATTGGATAAGTGAACATCTATTGGACAACGAATCCCTGCGGGATTCGCTGGATTAATCGAGGTCGTATATTCGTAGTATACACCGTGTTATTGTTAATTTGTATATCACATCACACGTAGATAATTATCAACAACTTGCGCTTAACGAGCCAGAATATCTTTACGTTGTTTCTATGTAGGTATTGCGTTAGTGGTTTTATATTAAACACCCACTTCGAAAGGAAAATTTTTAGACGAGTAAAGCGTTTAAATATACATGCAACATTTAAGAAGCTTGTTAGGAGTACACGTGCATTGCAAACATCCATCGAGGAGCGTTCTTTGTTTGGAAAACATTCGCAGCAGAGAAGTCACAATATTTTCCTTGTCTCAAATTGAAAACATTATGTTTGTTTAAAAAGATAAATTTAATTTTGCCATCTAAGCTAATAATTCAGAACTCAAATTTGTCAAGAGTCAAAGACAAAATCAAAAATATAACGCGAGCGCAAGTTGCGTTGCAGCGATAGAACAAAAAAATAAGGATACATGTATCATCGGCAACTGCACAAAAGCCAACCGCGAGATTTTCGCACGCGCTCCGTTATCGCGAGTGTCCGTATTTAATTGCGTGTAGTCTCTCTCTCTCTATATACGTGCTTCTGGTATTTGCTTACACGTTCATAAATAATGAAACCAAAGCCCGCAGTGAGCGCCCGAGTGGGTGTGTAAAGCATTTTTTCTTTCCTTCTCGCTTCCGATAGGTATATGGGAGTGCTGCAGCCGACGGTGTCACTTGTGCACTCGCTGCGCTGCGCATCCACTTATGCGTGGGCGGTGTTGTTGTTACTTTGAAAGAGGCGTTCTTTTGTTTTATTTTTATTCCTTCATCAAAGTTAATGAATGATAAATTTCATCGGTTTACTTTGTGTGTTCTCTGTAAAAATTATTTGTTAATATTACAAACTTATTTGATAACATAAAGACTACTTTGGTGACACTTTCAAAGTTCTTTTGTAGATTCTATGTCGTAATTTGTTAATTTTACAAGAATATTTGATAAATTAAATAAGAAAATTGGTTACATTTCTGGTTATTATAACACATTTTTTTAACTAAATCTTACTTAATTCGACAAATATTCTTGACAAATTAATAAATTAGTATCTGCTACATATTTTGTGTTATTAGAAAAATAGTTCAATTTTTCCAAATGATTTTAATTTTAACGAATAATATTTTTCCGTGTTATTATGTTTTTTATTTGTAATGATTTATTAGGAATAAAAATTGAGCTGTTAGCTCTGTTAGATCCTCTGAAAAATTCGCTTTCAAAAGCCATTATTCTTATTGCGAGCGTCCTGACAAGTCTTTCAAAGTAAATTAACATTGCGGTCGATCTTTCCTTAAAGTACCCTTACGAAAAAAAAATTATTCAGAATAGAAGCAACGTTATTCTTTGCATTATCTTTACATTGATAAGATAAGTTTATTCGTATCTCAAATTTTCAAAGACTGTACTAGACGATGACATTGACTTCAATTTTATTATTTATTTTATACATACTTTTAATGCAAGGAAAGCTTTGTTTCTTATGTGTAAAAAGATCAAGAAATTGATTGTATGTGTTTTTTGTGTAAATCATAAGATAAGAAAGAATATATGCTTATAAAGTAGTTCTTTACATTTCTTTACATACATAAAAATACAACAAATAAATAAATTATATAAATTTTAAAAGAAATAAGATAACGAAATAAATATTGTTTTATACATTCAAAATATAAAAATGTAACATAATTTATAAAAGCTAATTTTATATAATGTAATAACTTATAAGTTTTTCTAGATATGTTATACATACTTTTTCAGCAAACATATGAAACTTCCAATTCGCCAGATAAATCAAAGAAGAGAAATAGAGTTAGACAGGGGCCAATTTGTTGATAAACATATTTATTAAAAGACTTAAGCAAAATTTAAACTAGTAAACCAAATTTCCTGATTTGGAATTTTACATTTTTTTATAACATTGCTTAAATATTGCACTTTTTCATAAAAATAAAAAGCCAAATTTACACATTTTTTAATTTAAAAGACATGCACTTAATACGTAATTTTATTATACTCTTTTTTATTAATGGTAATAAATAATAAATAATCAATGAACAATAAAATCGTAATAAATAATAGTAAATTATATAATTAATATTAAATAATAGTCAATGATAATAATAAACCAATAATAACTAAGTAATAATGATAGTAATAATTTCTTATGCAAGTGAAACGCTAATTGCTAAATAATCTATAAGTAAATAATCTCAAAGATTTCACAATAAAAATTACAATAATAATTAATACACTAAGTTTCAAGACTATATAAAGAAGTTATACAAAATGATAGAGAGCATATCCGACACACTCTATGACAAATGTTTACACTTAAAAATTATACATGTACTGTTTATAATTACTCTTAATCTCGTTATAATTAATTATTAGTGTTTTTTTATAGTATTAATATCGTTATTAGTGTTTATCAATATAATTTGTGTGTACTACAAAAAACTATATATGAGACTCATTGGTGCGCACTATTGAAAACCAATGTACTTCGCGCCGTAATCTTCATTTTTTCTTCTCTCCTCCTAATTTCTAGCATCGGGCACCGACAAAACTCCCCCGACAGTCAAGTGCACTCCGAAACGTTTATATTCTCTCAAAACCTCGGTTTTGCACTTTACGAAGATAGATGCCCGAAGCGTTTTCTCGATACCCGAGTGCGTACATCATCCACGGTACTCGACGTGTGTGTAACAAAATATTCTTGTGTTAGTGCCCTACAAGACTAAAATCCATTTCAATCGTGAAAATCGAAAGCTCATAGCGAAGCTCAAAGCCTCTTGTCTCTTTCTGTTCTACACTTATGTATATATATTATGAAAAATCAGCAGCTCGAGAAACAACATTCATCGATAACGAGACGTGGTCGGCTTGTCGAAAAAAAATCTTTCCTCGAATTCAAACAGTCGTATTCGTATTTTTCTTTTTTCCCTTCTGACGCAACATTGAGCCTTTTTCACATATCGTAGGCGTTACTTGATTGGGCTTTTATTTCCGTCTCATCAGGTCCCGACGTATTATACTTAGCAGCTCGTACTTTTTTTAAAACAAGTGTCAATGCATTCAGAGAAATTTTTAGTTTACAATTAACTAAACTAGTTTTATATTAGTTATAAATATTTTAGCTTTCTTTTCACTAAATCTGAATCAACTATATGTTTAGTTTTTCTGATTAACAAATTATGGTTTAATGAGTACGTGTATATTTATTGGACAATGTTTTTATAGTTATAGAAAGTTAATGTTTTTTTAAGCATAATAAATTATCATTTGTTTTTAATGCAGTTTTACTAAAATATAGTTGATCAGTTTTCTACTAAATTTTTAGTTTATATTCTCCGAGTGTGCCAATACAATTTACTTTCTGTTTTATTTTTATTTTTAATAATCGAGACCACTTGTTTACATAATTTTTATTGCTTTCAATGGTGCGCAAAATTCAATCGACGAATAATATTTGTATTTGTGTGAGTGTCAATCAAGTATCTCGAATATGAGTTATAGTGTTTGCACAGTTTTTTTTTCTCAAGGTATAAAGGAATATTAATATTCTTTCTTTCGTAAGGATATCTGTATTATCTTTTATTTTTATTATTCATTCTTTATTTTTACTCGCTTGTTGCTTTTCTTATTTTTGGATTTTCTGCACTGATAAAAATATTTATGAACCCAAAAAACTTTATGTTAAATAATATTTACGTTTATTAGTATTGTAATAAATAATCTTTGTAAGAGATTCTAAACTGACAACTAAGAAACTCAATACAGATTTCAATAAATAATCAACTTTTGTCCACATTAGATTGCAGAATGTTTTCAATAAAGTATGCATAATAATGTTTTTTCTTCAATAAATAATGGGTAGTTTCGAATTCAATCAATTTTTCTCAGTGCACATAGGTATGTTATACGTTGTGTCTGTATCATATCGCCATTGTTAAAAGCTACACGAGATCCGTCATGGGATCTTTTAACAGGAACTGCGCTAATACCATCAAGTACCGCGTCATGCATTTATTTTTTGTAAGTATACATCGATATTATACTTTAAAAGTAATCAAAGGTATACCATCATAATAGGAGAAGAAAATCGCGTGCTGTCGACGTTTGACGAACGAACAAAATCAAAGGAACACCAGAGATCACTAAACACCCCAGAACTACAATTATAGCGTGTTTTTCTTTGTCCATTTGCACCCCGAGAAGAAAAAAATGTCCCGAACGTGTACAGTATGACACAACGCGCGTGCTTTATTATACTGTTATTATTTGTTTATCATTCAACGCGCAAAGGAAAGGGGATAAACGCTCGCGAAACGAAGCTTTTGCGCTATTTTATGCAGTTAACATCGTTATTATTATTTATTCTTCAAGCGGAGGCCGCGGCAGCGATCATCGAGACATTTTTCCCTTCGTGCTTCGATATACAACCCGCCCCGGTTTTATGCTCGAAATGCGTATATATTGTATACATCACGTTACAAAAAAGTGGCAACACGTAATATGACTCCGCTGAGAAACTTTACACGATTGCACTCTTTTTTTTTACGTTTTTTTTTATTTCTTCGTACCTCTCTAAATTTATTCTTCCGCGTCACTTCCTCGGATTATCTTCCCGGTAAATTATTGAGCTTCCGTGTCTACTTGTTTTAGCCCTCGCGCTTTCGAACGACCCCTACAAATATATAAAAACTTATCGTCGACGATATTATTGAATCTGCGAGACCTCCACAAGCTTTATTATCAATATCCTCGTCGAACTATAGAAACGCGGTCTCGCAGGATATGCGTAATCAGGGAATTATCTCGTACTCTTTTTTTTGGGTTGCTTTTTTTATCATCGTTTTTTTTGTCTCTTCCTCGCTTATACACGTGTAACACAAAAATCATGTCTCGGACGAAAGAAAGTCGGTTTTCGGACATACGTGTCTATACGTTAGTTGTGGCGCGACTCTTATATTCTTTTTTTCTTCGATTCATATAATATTAGGTATTATAATTCAACGAGTGAGAGAACATAGTGATTCGTAAAGAAAACAACAAACAGCGAGGAATCTATATATATATATATATATATTTCTTTTTTGTTTGTCTCATAGCTTTCGCGAAAAACCGCATTGCCACGCGCACATGCACACATACACACGAGAGAAAGAGATTGAGATGGGGGGGTGGGTGGGTGGGTTTTTTTTTTGCTTTTTCTTTTGTTTTGTTGTTTTCTCATGCCACACGGTGGAGAGGAGACTCGGCGCGCGAGCGCGAGCGCTTTATTCCTTGACCTCGAAGTACTTGTAGGTGGGATTCTCGTAGCCGTTGATCTGCATGTTGGCCACGTGTCGCTCCTCCGGCGTGGCCGCCTGGTCCACCTCGATGAAACCCTGCCGGCACAAGTAGCAGATTTAGAAGCTTTCGCGAGGAGGGAAATAACAGTGTTTGAAGTGCGAGACTGCGTAAAGTTGGGAAAATGTTTGAGACCTCGCTGGGATATTTCTGTTGAAATTGGACACTCGATAGAATTTTAAGTTAGGGTCGTTCACAAATTACGTAATGATTTGGGAGTGGGGGTAATTTTGTTAGCTTTAAGGTGTATAGTATCAGGACAGGGTCGTGGATCTTGCTGAAACTTTGGGATATGTTTTCTCGTACCTCAAAATGAAGACTTTGCATGGTAAAACCATCTAACGCTGCCCCGATCATGAGATATAGCTGTATACATTAATATTACCCATGTACAGAATGTTAAAAAAATCATATATATCGATATACTCGCAATGTTAACGTTTCCACTTGTATCTTATAATTGGCAAGGCGCAAGACTTTCTTACCATGCAAGGTCTTCATTTTGAAGTACAGGAAAACATATCCTAAAGACCCGAGACCCAAACCCCTGATACTCTCCTTGTCAGTGAGGGTCGCGAATTTTGATGAGGCTTTGAGAGGAGTTTCTGGTGCCTAAAAATGAACCACAGCACCAGCCGTTTTGGCTGGCGAGCACTTATTATCGATAAATTTTGTCCCAAATACCCGATTTTTAGTGAAAAAATGGTACCTCTACTTTAGATCATACCACGCAAGTTTTTACTTAGAAAAAATAATCCAAAAGTACACAGAGAGAATTTTCTGATAAAAATTACCGTGAAAATCATTGTAAACGTGGGATATTCTGTCTTCAGGGGGGAAATTACCCTACTGAACGGTAAAAATTAACGTTATTCATTATAAATTTTACCATTCAGCACGGTAAATTTTACCGTTCAGTAGAGTATTTTTTCCCATGAAGTCAGAATATCCCACGTTTACAATGATTTTTACGGTAATTTTTATCAGAAAATTCTCTCTGTGTAGGTAAAAGTAGACAGAAAGAGCTTTAATTTCCGTTTTGTTTGATTCAAAAATATTAATCTCTTGCAAAGTTATTAACTATCGAATAAAGTAATAAGAAATGTATGTAACTGTATCAATGTACAATATTAATAACTTAGCAAGGGATTACTACGTATTTTTATACGAGATAAAACGGAAATTAAAACTCTTTCTGTGTACTTTTATCTACTTTTGGATTATATTTTCTGAGTAAACATTTGCGGAGTTATGATGTGAAGTATAGAGGTACCATTTTTAACTAAATAACGGGTATTTGGGACATAATTGGCTATATCTCGATAATAGGGGCTCGTTAATCAAAACGGCGGGTGCTGGGGTTATTTTTCGGTACCAGAAAACAGCTCTCAAAGCCTCATCAAAATTCGCAACCCGCACATTATACACTCTCCTTGTCAGTAGAATTCAATAGTTAAATAGAAATTTAGATAAAATAAAGTACTTCAGGAGTATCGAGAAGTCTTGTAAGGGTAATTACCTCATTAAGTTATATGAAAATTCTCTAAATTATAAAAAAATCAAAGTTTTAACACCAACGTTCAGATTATTTATATTACACCTATTGTCTAACCTTTGATCAATTAAGATAAAAATAAATGAAAATGCCATTTTTTACCCATAAAATTGCTGTCAATCAACTAACGTTTGAACTTCGATTTAATATAGAAATTATAGAAATGTTTCTTCTTAATCAATTTAAGGCAATACTTGTAATAAAAATTCTTCACAAGTCTATGATTGATTGGTTCAAAAATTGCTCCACAAACGGGAGACCAGTGAAGGTTAATGTCGAAATTTTGATTCCAGTAACTCGAGAGAAATTATGGGCTAACTAACGAGGAGAGTCCACAATCTCCTGAAAAAGGATTTGGATCTTTTTTTGTGACGTGTTTGTGGTACCCATAAAATATAATCCAGCACCTGTATAAGTTTGATCCAATGGGTTCTTGCTCTTAAAATATCAGCTGCTATATGATGATTTAACTCCAGATATGCATTATTTTAGTGAAAATGATATCTCTACTTCTGATTATGATAGCTTTACAAGTTTTTATGTTAGAAAAACGACTCATAAAGAAGAATCAAAGGAGACGGTAAAAGTTTTAATTTAAGAATACATTCTTATATAAAATTGTAATAAATCGTTTTTTTATCACACATTTCGATAGTAGATCATGTAAAAAATAAATGGTAGAAGTTTTAAATAGAAATTCGAAAAGGTAGCGATTATACAGCTATAAATCAAGGAACGCTCCGAGCGCAGTATTTAGTAATGAACGCAATTTTCTCCAAATGCTGTTTTTTATAAATTTAAAAGATTCTTTAAGAATTTGATTCCTATCGATTATTTATGTAACTTTTTTTGATGAAAAAATGCAGTTTTTTTAAATAGTCTGGAAAGTATGAGTGAATTTTCATTTTTCGCACGTCTACAGTTCACACAATAGAAACCCGTACAAATATCAAGAATAAGTTTCGTCGGTTTGACTTCAGATGACTGGGTCTCAAGAGTGTCTCATGTCTTTCATTCGTGCATAGCTCGCTCTCCTTAACAATATCATATGCATGCACTATACAGCATGTACACTGTAAGCATGACAAAGATAATTATTTATTTATTTATAAGATTTATTTATTTATATTTATTTATTTATTTATTTATTTATTTATTTATTTATTTATTTATTTATTTATTTATTTATTTATTTATTTATTTATTTATTTATTTATTTATTTATTTATTTATTTATTTATTTATTTATTTATTTATTTATTTATTTATTTATTTATTTATTTATTTATTTATTTATTTATTTATTTATTTATTTATTTATTTATTTATTTATTTATTTATTTATTTATTTATTTATTTATTTATTTATTTATTTATTTATTTATTTATTTATTTATTTATTTATTATTTATTTATTTAATTTATTTATTATTTATTTATTTATTTATTTATTTATTTAAGTCCACTTTTCTGTTTTGGAGATATTGAGGTTTAAAGTTTTTTTTCTATTAAACTAATGTTAAAAAAATTCATAAATAGTAGATATGGTCACTTTTTACACTTTTTATTTTTTACATTTTTATCTGAAAAGATACTACTTATGTAAGGATATCAAAATCGCTCAAAACTCAATTTTCAAAGAAATGAACTTAAATAGTTTTTCCGGGAACCCACAAATTTATATGTTATATTATATGCATTTTTCAATACGATCTTCGATTGTTGATAACTTTAGAACAAATTAAAGTTTGTATACGAAACTAAGCTTTAATTAAGGGGGCCAGCCTGAGTTAAACCCGAAAAATAATTTCTTTTTGTATAAGCCGATAACAAATTTTTCTTTAAAAGCAGTCATTCTGAAATATTTTTTACTATAAATACTTGATAATATCTATAATTTATTTTACCATTCTAAACTTCAAAATCTTGCTCTCTCGGGACACAATATATCACCGTTGTCAATACTATATTTATTGCATAAACTTTTCGGCGTGCAAGTTTCTAGGTGACACAGCCAACAAAAAAAATATTCAGACGATAATCTGACTCCATTTAGTATATACTAAAACTTTTATGGTTTACTTTTTCGTTAATTTTTTTTCTTATCATTATCTATCAGAGAACAAACATATTTGTAAAAACATTTCTTTTAGATTATTAAAAAATTAGTTTGTTTTCTAAAAAATAATGTTAAAAAAATTTTTTAACGAAAAAGTTAACCGTAAAAGTTATAGTACATGAGATAAGGTTCAAATTACTGTCGAAAAATAAAATTTGTTGATCGTGTCACCTCAAAACGTGCATGCAGCTTAGTTTTCCCAATAAATGTAGTACTGACAATGGTAATATCTTGTGTCACGTAGGAGCAAGATTTTAAGGTTTTGTATCGGTAAAATTACAGATATTATTATCAAGTATTTATAGTAAAAAAATATCAGAATAGTTACTTTTGAAGGAAAATTTATTTCGGTTCATAAAGAATTTAACTCAAGCTGACCCCCTTAAAGCTTTTACAGCTTCCTTTCATTTTCTTGTTGGATCATTTTTCTAGATTAAAGCATAAAAACGCGTAGAGTTACGATTAGAAGTAGAGGTATCATTTTTTATTAAGATAATACATTCTTAGAGAGCATCTGATAGCTTATTAAGAGCAAGGGCACACTTGATCAAACTACAGGTACTGCACTTTATTCCTAGATAACAAAACCATATCTTGATTAAAATCCGTTTCCCGAAGAGTGCGGACGCTCCTCGTCAATTATAAAATAAAATTGATCTTACTAAATTTTTAAGAGCACATTAGTTATTATATTATGCCTAAAAAGTTATTTACCTAGCTACATGCGAAAATTTCTAATGAGGACCGGATACGTTGATACTGTGTGAATTTTTTAATTTTAGAAAACACGAATTGCCTCTTGATAAGAGAGACCTCGAATTCATCCGAAAGCTTAACATTTCTGGGGTTGATTATTAGTAAAGTAAAGTATCAATAATTAGATATAAATTTTATGAAAATATCAACTGTTAAATGTAATTAAAGTAAATTAAAAAAATCGATAATAAATTAAATCGTGCAGTTTTTCAGTTTTCAATAACCAAAAAACCGTGCACTTAGAATAAGAAATGGAGACGCAAATTTGATGTATGACGTTTAATTAATCGAAAGATTTATATTGTTATGAATATTTTAATTTTTCGTCTTATATAACGAGCTTAATTGATACTCGAGACAGGTTAATAATGAATAGACAGCGCGGGGTGTTCATTAATCCTAACTTCGTGCGTTTGCAAGAAAATGACAAGGGTCATACTGTCTCGCAACAAAAAGGGAATTGCCACGAGCACATTATCGCTATTCACGAGCATATGAAAGCCTAAGTACCATGGATTCATAATAACAAATAAGTCTTACGCAATTACAATATTACAAGCGGGCATAACGGTTAACGACGTCGACGATTGCGCAATTCGTAGTTACGTAAAGAGCAATGTAATTTCGTAAATTTTAATATAACGAAGACATTGATGAGTGTGCGTCTGTAGTGCATACATGTATGTATATATATATATATGTACCTGGCTATGAGGACTTCGGGCGCTGCGTCGTTTAAATACCGCAACGCCGACGATGGTAGCGGCCATAAGTGCAATGCCAGCAAATGCCAGAGTGAAGTAGATTGACCTGCTCTCGCGGTGGTAGACCTCGCGTCTCACCGAGTAACTCTGATAACAGAAAAGTTCGCAGTTCAGGTGTAATGCTTTTTTATACAGGTTTATTTTGAAAAATATACAAATACTGGCGTAATGAATTTTGATCCTTTTTGATGATGATGCTCATAATTAAGTTCGAAAACGAACGTTGTTTAGTAAAAAATTAGTAATAAAAATAATTATAATTTATTAAAATATGAACTTACATTAAATACTTTATCATAAATATATTTTTCAAACAATAATTGAGCCAATAAAAATTTGTCGCTGATTTGTTTATAATAATTAAAAAATGGATAATACTTAATTATATAGTAATATTTTATACTTTTTTTTATAATTTAAAATACAATTAGCGATGTTCATTATAGATGTTGGGAATATTCGATAATTTTAATTGAACATTTCGGTTTAATATGCAAATAGCAAAAGACATTTTATTAGTTCAAATTTCATTACGTTATTGTATAGTGTTTAATTACGTTTGCATACATGTGCAAAACTCGATAAACTTTTTCTGTGTAATCAGTAAATTACACATGTCATGTATTAACATACATCAAAATCGAACTGCTATCGATTTTCTCTTAAAACTTTAAAATTGATATTATTTCCTTCTATTTACACTAGATGTTATATATTTGTTGTGAAAAATACATAGAGACACAGAAGGAATGTATCGTTTTGTACAGTGAACCTGTTGAAGAATAAGATACATGATATTCTTTTGTTCACAAATAGAAGGGTGACATACGTTATGAGAAATAGATAGCAGAAAAATGTAGACGAGAAATTCGACGTCTCGAAGATTTATTTTGATATTGTATGTATTCGTACACGACGTTACAAATTGACTTGATTTTTGTTAAATTGTGTATATCACGTATGTTAATCAGTTAAATTAAACTAGATCCATACATTTTTAAGGCATAAAATCAGATATTTGACATGAAATAGGTGTCTAGAATATAAATTTAAAATGTAGAAATTGATTGAAAATGGTTTTCTGAATATATCTGAATTTTCTTCAGTTGATAAATCACCTTCTTCAAAATATAGATTTATGAGTTTAAAGAAGTTTTTTTTAAATATTTGACATGAATAACTAAACTTGATTGTTTTCTGACTTTTATTAATAAACAATAAAATAATATTGTATCTGCATAAGGATTAAATTGATATTTAAAATATTCTAAAATTCTGAATTTATAATACATTATTTCTGTCTATATTGAAAAGTGTATATGTATATATATTTGTGTAAGTAGATGTGTGTTGGATACGATAAGACACGTTTTGATGGATATGGATATATTTCACTGATAATACTCATCTGTATACACTTACATTGATACTTGAGTCTATAGCTAAGTATATCGATATGTTGTACCGCTAGACTCGGCATGCATCTACTTATCCCTTTACTATATATTATACAGACAGACTAACATACATGAAATTCCGTGACGTTAGTATATAACGAACTGGCGTTTTCGATAAGACAGAGTCTGTTATTTTATAATCACGTCTTTTATTAGAAAATAATATTAAAGTACATTATATTTGTTTTGTAAATTAATATTTAAAAGAAAAAATAATAATTGTTTGAACAATTAGAGTCAACATTTCTCAAAAGGGTTGATATATTTATTAATCATTAAAATATTTCAGATTTACTTAAAACTTGATTTCTTTTTCACATTTACATGATTTACCGAGAAGATCAAATTTTTCCCCTCAAGTTATTTTGGTTAAAAATCGCACTTAGAAGAATCTAAGGTAAATCTCATAAAAATTATATAATTTTTAATTTTACAAATATGACTGAATTCGTAGTACAATCTTTTTCAAAACATTAAAGAATTCTTTTAAGACGCAAGGAGCTTTTGATACTCAATGGGCTTTACTTTAAAAGTTGAGTTTTTTTAAAAGTGAAGTTCTTTTGATAAATCCGGATATAAACCTTATAGTAATTCGAAATTCAATAAAAATTAAAGAGTCGAAAGTTCAAAGGCAGAGAAAGTTATACAGAGATTCTTCTGAAATAATGTTGGAAAAATGTTGGAAAAATTAGAACTTTTTTTAAAACACTCAGTACACAAAAATCGTGATTTTTTTGTCTTTCATGTCGGCGTCAGTCTGTAACCCAGATCATAATCACTGAATGTTCTATGATTATACACGCTTCGTCATGATATTAGTTTACGTGGGAGATGTGTGTTTTACAAATTCAAGTAAAGTCTCTCAAAAGCCAGATCGGAAATCAAGCTTTATGTAAGCGAAATCAATGTGAACTCATTCAGTAGTCTAATTCGAGGGTGAAATTTTATTTAAATCAAAGATTTGTTTGTTCATGATAAATCGTAGATATCCAAATATTTCAAGTTCATCCATACCGAATACAATAGGAGAGAGTGGGGTGAATTCAAACCCTATACAGTACATATTTATGAAAACTAAAATGAAACATACCCATTAAATTATTAATAAATAAAAGGCCAAGACTTATTAAACAATGTTACTTGCCACCTTCTATTAAAGATTACACATTACTATCAAGAGAACAAATATTTAAAAAAAGCTTTGCATAAATACGAGGTTAACAATTACAAAGTTGCAAACTCCCGCCGTTCTCCCCTGCCCATTCTACTCCGCGCTCCAGTAAAGTACAAGCCTTTCAAAACCGCATACCACAACAAAAACCAACACTATAAAAAAAGCTCATTTACCGGCTCGGAGTGCGAGACATCGTGGGTCATGCTGTGTGCGGCGCGTATGAGGCCCTCGCTGTGCTTGAGCGCCGTGGACGCCGCTGCTGACGGTTGCTGCTGCTGCTGCTCGTGCTCGTGCTCGTGCACCTGCTCGTGTACCTGCTGCGGCTGGTCGTGCTGCAGTTCGTGCTGCTCGTGCGCCTGGAGCGGCTGCTGGTCCTTCTTCTGCTTGATCAGCGACGCGGCGACGGGCTGCTGCTGCTGTTGCTTCTTCTTCTCAGCGGCTGCGCTGGCGGAGTCAGCGGCCGAGGCCGCAGCCGCCGCGGCCGCCGAGCCGGCCGCCGACTCGCTGCTGTCCTTCATCTGCTGCTGCTGCTGTTGCTCCTGCTCGGTGCGCAGCTCGCCCCGCTCGGCCTTGCGCTGCTCCTTGCGCTCGCGCTCCAGCTGCTTCTGGTGCTCCTTCTCTGTGGGGTGTAATGGTGGCACGCGATGCATGAGAGATAAGAGTTTAATGTGGGGCTTTGGTTTTTCGGGTGTTCATTGTGGGGTGGAAGGGATATTTTTTACGAGGAAAGTTTAGAATTTTAATGTAAGGAAGGGGTAATGGATGAAAGTGATCCGTTTGTCGACAAGGTGAAGTTAAAGGTTGTAGATAGAAGGGTTGTAGCAACGAAAGAATATTACAAATTTATACAGTATTTTTTTAATGTTCCAGGGCTCTGTTCTCGAAAATTAAGATTTATAAGAATTTCTTTTTTCTTTATTTTTTGTGTCTTTAATAAATAGAATTCGATAGATTTTTCATTTTTTAATTGAACAAAAGAGCCGTAAAAAGGCCATCAAAATCGCATTTTTCATTACTTGAAGCTCCACATTTAACGAGGCGACAGGAACACTCCATAGCAGATTTATTTTTTGCTCGATAATAATTCATAGACATTTTTTCTTTTTGGTAAAATCTAATGTATGATACTATTATACAATGTGTAGCGTCATAGCGCTTCACTTTCCCGAAAAAGTGTGCAACTATTGCGCAAACCATTTCGGAACGTTTCGGATGGTTTTGCTCTAATTTGTCTAAATATTCCTATATCAATGCAAACAGCCCTGAATACTAGCTGTATTGTAAGTGAATGCAAAACGAGTCGGTGGCAGAGTAAACCCTGCTAAATATGGTCAGGTATAAATGCAAAATGAGTTTTAAAAATATTTTGCACCTCACAATGTCTAGTAGAAGAGTTTTCATTGTCATGGATTCGTACTGCACTCTGCCGTACAATAATGAAGAAAAGCGTAACTACATCTGGCACTACATAAATTATTTAGCTGTGTTTACACTGTCCGCTACAGACTAATTTCACATTCACGAACCCGACAATTTACGCGTGTTTACTTTGCTACAAGGATATCTCAATAAATTAGAGCGGAGCATTTCGGAACGTTTGAAAGTATTTCGCGTAGAACACACGCGTTTCGGAATAACCCTTGCATTCAAGAGTGGGGCGGGGGCGGCTCATTTGAATTTATATCGATAGGTGCGTTCGAGGTGGTTTGTCGGGATTCTTGTACGCGGGAGAGAGTTGTGCCGGGGAAGGGAGAATAAATGAGTTCTCGAGTGCCGCCGCCTGGATTCGACGCGTTGCGCCGCGGCCTTCCTTTTTTGATCTTTTATATATTCGGGATAGCGGGAGATCGTTTATTGGCTGCGCGCACGGTGCATAAAGGAAGAGCGAGCTTGCGCGGTGTTCATTGATATTTCCACGGCTGAGAATTGATTTTGAAACTTGGCGGAAAACGAGTTGTTTATAGCAAGTGGGGGGGTTATTGGAATTTTTTATGACACGAGAAAAAGTGCACGAACTGAAGGAAGATTTTTCTTTACCTCAAAGTAAGATTACGTTGATTTTTTAAATTTATACATTTACGTAATAATGTTCACTGACAAGGCAAATTAAGTGAAATATTAAGTATATCAAGTAATATGCTGTTGAATTATGTTTGAATATGGAAAGTTACTTTTTTACCCTACTGTTATTCTTTTAAAATGCATATCTTCATTATTCAAAAGAGTCCTTAAATCAGAAGTTTTTACAGATGCTAATGAACGCTGTCGAAGATATTAAGTTAGAATTTTTGTTTGTAAAACTCTTGTATAAAATATGACTCATCAGACAATTTTTTTATAAAACAGATAATTTCACCATTTTATTCAACTTTTTGTCCTTTTTTTTAATTAAAATCCGTGTTGTTTGAGTAATAAAACATTCTAACTACTTTGTTTTTGTTTTTGGTCTCAAAGGTACTCTTGAATTTTTATAAATAAACCGTTAACTACGTTGATAAAAAGGCAATTTGATAAAGTACTTATTTTTACTAAAATTTAATGCAACTATCTTAATAACTTTATGTTTAATTACTTACATTGATGAAATGTAAATTTTAGTTTAGTGTTGTAATTTATAAACAAAATTTTAGAATATTTTTAGCTAAAATAGTAGAAATTTTCAAAACCAGTTTTACCTTATTATTCTGTCTAAAAATTTGTTATACCTATTCATAAAAGAAGTTTTTTTTTTAAGTCTCTTCTATTATTTCACGCAATTAGTAGGTAAAAATTTCTATGTTTATATTAACGTATGATAAAAATTCGATTAAACTTCAATTTTCATAGTAGATACTTTGTAAGCGAATAAAGTCAGTGAAGTATGCTCAAACAAAAAAAGACGTGTATTATAAGAACTTCTACTTTATTGATTTCCACGCAGACAATGCTTATTTTTATATATTTTTTTTTAATTTTAAGCATCAAATATACGCTTTAAAATTAACATATAGTCTATTGATTTTGAAGCTCAATTTTTTAATAAATTCGAAAATATTTACATTACCTACTTTTGAAAATTGAATTTTTTATTTTAATTTTCCACTTGATAAAGTATTAAAAATGTATTTAACCAAAATTGCTTCAACTGCGAGGAACATTTTTAAAACAATCAGAAAACTATTTTTACTAATATTGATAATCATAATAATAAGGATAAAAAAGATAGCTGCAATAATTAATTTAATAAACACTCAAGCCGTCCGCCATAACAAAAGCCACTGACTCATCAATTACATCTCATAATCCGACGCCATTAACGTCAAATTTGAACGAAAAGTCTTTAAATCATAACCGGCCCATTTAAATATCGATCCTCCACAAAGCTCGTCATGCACTTTGAGCCTGTGTGCAGCCGGGCGGCACGCGCGAGTATACTCATTAAGTTTCAAAAAGTACCTTATCGCGAGCTCACGGCTCTCGCGCACTCGAAATACAACACGGGCGCGCGTCCTTGCATGAAGCTTTCCTCGACGTAGCCTCGCGATCAATAAGAATTTCATATTGTAGTGTATCCTATGCGACGCAATAAAGAAAAAAAAAAGAAAACAAGCAGGAAGAAAGGACTGCACAAGAAGGACAGGAGCTGAGAAAATAGAGAACAAGAGAATTTCGCATAGTGGCGTAGGTACATATTATGTATATATATATATGTTTGATAAAACCTTGCTGCTTGCTGGCGACGTCAGCTTGGAATTTGTCCAGAATGGCGGCTTCTGCCTCGCGAGTCATTGCCAAGAGCAGGCCCGGTGTCTCATCCTTGCTTCGCAGCGCCAGCACGTAATCGTCCATCAGCTTGCCGATCTTGCCGCTCAGCTCCGGGTAGCTGAACACATATACAGCCCACCACCCAGACATCAGAGAGCGTGCAAAACTGAATTATATTGTGCGCTGGGCTCGCCCGGGGGAGAGGGGGGGGGGGGGCGTATCCGCTCTCGCGATATGCATTATTATTATAAGTATCGTGCGACTGGGGGTGGACTCTTAAATTTGTCGTTTCTCGCGGGGGAGTTTTGTATATATATATATGCTTCAACTGACGCGCTGATTGTTATACTTTTCAAGGGGATTTATGGGGTATTCGGAGTTATGGCGAGGCAAGTATACATTTTGGAATTTTCGGAAACGCTCGTGATCGTTTTGAATAATTACACACGAGATATTGCGTGATAAATTGATTGATTTAATTATTGTTGTTAATGTGGTGCTGCAAAATTAGTCTATTATATCAGTTACATCACGCAAGTTATTGCATGATTTATCTCATATGGATGATTATCAGCGTTCCCTAAATTTTCTCAATGGATTTATTTCACTTTGGTTTTGAATGATCGATATAATGTCAAATAAAAGTCTCTTTTACTGGTAAACTGTTTTGTCTATTTATCAACTATTTAATTTATTCATACACATCGAGTAAAAAATTACGTGTACTCTTCGCTGATGGACCGATTATATCTATTATATATAAAAAAGACTATTGTTAAAACTTTCATCTCAATAGTTATTTTTTAAATAAACAGTTGAAATTTTCATTAGACGAGAATAGCAAATAGTATCTTCTCTCGCGTATTCACGTATTCCAAGTCTTTCTATTTGTTACAATTTAAGTAAATACATTTCTTTTAAACATTTAAGCACATCTATAAAATAAAGAATAAATATGAAATTTCAGACTGCTCATCAATTGTTATAAATCGGAGAAAATATATAATTCAGTTTCTCTGTCATAAAGACAAAAGCCAATACTTTGATTTTATCAACTGCCGCAAATAAAAATTGTATAAAAGTCGATAAACGGAAGTGGCAAACCTATTTAAAATGAATAGTGTAAAACAATAACAGTAGGTTTTGATGCATTCAATCAATACATTCTTCTACGTAAATTATTAATGCATCATATTATAATATTCAGTTACTAATAATTTATCAATCATAATTAACCAAAAGAATGCATTTGACGTACCTATGTAATTTCTTCATCGCGTTAGACCGACACAGCTGCATTATTAAGCACATCCCGCGTTGGCTATGCATTGTCTAAATCCGTCTATTCGAAATATGAAAAATTCATACCAATCAATTCGCGTCCGCAGCGTTTATCCCGCTTATACGAGATACACTCGCCGATTTCCGGATTAAGAAACCGTTAAAGCTTAATGGAGCGTCAATTATCGACGAAATTTCGCTCTCCGCGGAAAAATCACGGATCACCGAGCGCGCATCGGCATTCCTCCCCCTGGCCCCCGGAAACCTCTAATTCAATCCCCGCCGCGAAGTGTTTTGCGAAGATCCCCTCGACCGGTTAAAAAAAATCCAATTTCGACGTTCCATAAACATTTGATAAACATTCCGGGCCGTGCAGTTGGCGCGAAGCTCCTCCGCGCGCGGTATAAAAACCCGAAAACTCGCGCTCATTTCCACTCGACTCGAGTACACCCCAGCAGCACAGAATCTGCGGCGTTCGAATTTTTTTTTGTTTCTCCTCGTTTCACCCGCGGGCGTATCAGCGCGTGCTGGTTGGCGCGCGAATATACACGCAGGTTTTTATTTCGTCTCCCCCTCCCGGTTCTTTTTTTTTTCTCCGCTGCGAGCACGATGTACACGTGGGTTTGTCGTGTGTGTGTGTGTGTGTACATGTATATATACGTACCGCTCGAGCATGAGGAGGCTCTGATTTGTTATTCGGTCGATGTCGGCCAAGTGCTCGAGCGTCGCGGGCTTCTCGCGCTGCGCCTGCTCCAGGCTGCTGTCCAAGAGGTGCTTGTAGTGGGCGATCGTGTGATGGCGATCCTTGTGCAGGGCGCGCAGCAACTTCTGCAGGCATTTCTGGATGCGGTGCTCCTGCGGGACACGCGAGATAAGGGGGGTGCTCTTTTTTTCCTTTTTCGTGCTTTTTTTTGCTTTTTTTCGTTCGTCGGGGTGTTCGGCACTCTCTTGCCTTTATTTTACTGGCGCGATCGAGCTTTTTCTAGGTATACTGCGCTTTTTGTACGTGTGCAGCGCGCAAAAGTGAGGGATCGACGTTCGCGTGCACGTCGGCGAGAAATTACTGAGCTCGAGAGGATTCGGTCTCTTTTTTTGGAAGAAGATGCGGGGAAATTGATATGATACGTGCGAAGTGTTACTCGGAGAATTGTAAATTGTTCTTTTAAGCTTTATTCTTATGATTTGAAAATGTTTAACTTTTGTTTGATATTTTGGTGAACTGCAAAGTGCAGTTCTCTAATATTTCTTTTTTCTAGAATTTTGAACCGTTCTAGTTAACACAAAAGTCTTATTAAAGTACCAAAGAAGCTGTAGCATAGTAGAATAGATTTGTCTATTACATTATAGGTTTATAGGTATCGAGTAGTGCAGGAAAGACTCAATGCTAATATTCTTGTATGTTATTGTCTTATTTTAAGACCAATAGTATTTAATAACGCTGCATCTCGCTGCATGTATTGAGTATAAATAAATTATTAATATAACATTCTATTTATAATCTTTTATGGATGTACGTGTTTCATAGATGCAGTTTTATAAAATAAGAAGAAAAACATTGTATATTAGAAACTACGCTTTTTCTATATCAAATATTAGCAACAAATGATACTTTTGTACGAAATTCATTCGAATAACAATATTAAATATATAACAACATCAACTGATAGATGCCAAATTTCATTTTTTCTTCCTATTCGATTATATACATGAGAAAAACAAAAAAAAATTAATTTTTTATGTAAAGTTGAAAGAACAATTTTATTTTTCTTAATTTAATTCTGTGGCTTTCTTTCTGGGGTACATAAACCTTTAGTGACTTTGGCATCTATTCATGGTATACTTTCATATAAGAAAGTCAAAAGTTGAAAAAGTCTATTTATTACTTTCCGTTTTTCGCAATGTATGCTTTTCTTTTGCAAATGTTTAAATTCATGTAAGTACCCTGGTTTTGTCGAACTCGTGAGCTCATTACCGGAACAACACAAGCATTGCCAGATATTCTAGCTTTCCCGGTGTAATCTCAGTTCGAGAGTCGGAGGGACTATTTTTTCCGGGAGTGTGGTGCTGGAATAGGAAATCACGGTAGTACTTGTGTTGTTGTTTCTCAATAGGTTTAAATGGCAATTAAAAAAATCAAACCTCAATATCTGGAAATCTCAAAAAATGGACTTAAGTCGTTTTTCTTTTTCACCTCAGAATTATAAAATAGAACTTTTGATATATATTTTATGACCAAATATTGATGTCTTTTGATAAAAGGTTATGATAAATCCAGGTGAAACGAGAAATTACAATTCACAAAGAATGTACAACACTCGTTAAATTCTTCTGTCAAGAACAGTTTGAATTTTTTGAAATACTGTAAGTTCATTAGATAGAATACTCGTTTACATTACCTCATTGAACAGGTTCTTGACAGAAGAATTTCACGTCGAGTGTAAAATAAGGTTTAAAACAATGATTTTTATAAAAAATATACTTGCAATAATTGAATGAAAATCTAATTAGTTTTCCGATTGAATTCAAAATGAATAGTTAATAGATGAGACTATTTTGTTTTCATCTCTGGAAAGATTATTAACGTAATTAACGTAATTCTATGTTTATCAATTACTTCTATCAACTTACATTAGGAGGGATTTCATTTAGAGCTGCTGTGTAGCAAGACATCGCCTCTTCATTCCTTTGCTTGACAGTCTCCTAGTAAACAAATTTAAGGAATACATTAGTATATTAACGCAAACTTAAAAATACATTAAATTTATTTTTTATAAGAAAACTCTATTGTTCATTAAAACAATTGTTTAAGAAGAAAGGATTATATTGGTTTCCTTCGTGGAAAGTATAGAATCCAATACAATCCTTTTTCCTTAAACATTAAATTTATATCAACTAATTACTATTTCTGTTTGAGCCCCAGCGAATGCTTTACAATCACTCTTGACTATTAAATAATGCAACGCTCGAGCGACGGTAAAGCAGAATTTTATTTTTGATTTAAATCTAAAAGTTTCTTCCATATATAACAAAAATTAGCGATTGTTTAAAGTGCCAGGCGACGATCAATATCTCACTTTATTCAAGTACGCTCCTAACTAATCGATAACCCTTACAAAAAAAAGTTCTAAAAATATTCTCATTATCCTCAAAGTAGCTACATAAATCAGCAAACAAAAAAAGAAGCCACAACACGCTCGACTGGCGCGCCTTCACATCCGAGTCCCATTTAGGAGGCGACGGGACGATGTATAAACCATGCACTCACAGTGTTAGGGTCCATTTATAGTGGGGACGAAGACTTACAACTACTTAGAACTCTGCATTATGTACTTTTACAATTTAGTGAAAAAATGTCATGCTTTGCACACAGACATACGGAATACATTTTTCTTTTCAGATCGACTATCATCAAATTAACTATCATCAATCTGTAATTCTCCAGTGTAAAAGCTTTGCAGGCATAGTTGTAAGTCTTCGTCCCCGGTATAAATGGAGGCTTTATACACACCTGAACGCGCTGCTGATGCATGGCGCTGAGATGATGCTTTTCGGCGGCGCCGCTCGCCTCGAGGGCCGCGACGGTCTGCTGGAATCGCACGGTCATCCATCGCTTGAAGGCGTCCGCGGCGACGGGGTCGCGCGCCCTGATGTCCTGATAGCGCTCCTCGAGATCGCTCCAGTCCTTCATCACCTGGAAGCGTTGCAACACACCAGATTTCAAAGCGAATGCGGCCTTCATGTGTGCACTCCTCCCTATGTCTATTGCGATGCAGGCTATACCGTGCGCGCTTGTCTTGCGAGTCACGCGTTTTATACGCTATATGCTGTATTCTACGCTGTGCGCATTCTTTCATTCAATTTGCGATGGAGGTAAGGAATAAGGATGCATCGGGATGTTTCTTTTTTGTAATTTGGAGAAGATTATTTTGCTGGTCGAGGTTTTGTTGCATTTATTTGTTTGCGTCGCGATTCTGTACGGTTTCTTTCGAATTGGAATTTTTTTAGAGACATTTTCTTTTGTAAAGGAACATTTAAGAATGCACGGATGGTATACACTGGGTGAATATCTATTCGTTCCTGTATTTTCGATAAGGTTACGCTTTCAATGATATTTTAAAACGATTTTAATCTTTAATTAAATGAGCGATGGAATGGATGTATCACGCGTTTGTCTAGACTGTTAGGTGAATGAATAACCTATTTTTATAAACCAATTGAATCTTGCCTGTAATATCAACTTTAAAGTTCAATAAATTCTTTTTATACCCAGGTACATTTTATTGTAAATATTGCCAATTCTTCATAGGAAAATTTACCACATTTTGGCATGTCATACAGACTATCAAAATAGTAAACACTTTTATTAGTTGTAACTTAGAACAAAAACCTGATCTTGCCCGGACTCAAATACGGATTATACGGATCATCTTCATTACAGTATTTTAACTTCTATATATGTTTACGCGTGTAGGAGTTGAAAAGTCGAGCTTAAACGTTATTTGTTTAAGACATCTACAGATAAGACCTCTTCAACTCGAACATCTCTAACTCGAAATAAATATCATATTCCTTGTACTTACAAATATAAATCTAAAAATGTACCAACTTTATTTTAAAAATATAATTTAATTAAGGTAGAACTCTGGTGTTTTTTGTCCAAAATATAAAAAAAAATTTAATTTAATTTTTGTAATCTTTATAATTATAAAAATGTTTTGAAACCTATCCATTTCTCATAATCAAAAAATGTGATTTTTTAGACATTTTTATAAGTCAATGAAAACTAAATTGTTTTCAGCCTTCAAAATTTTAGCATAAGCCTTCAAAATTTTAGCTCATAAGACTGAACAATAAAAAAAGTTTGTCTTTTCACCATAGTCCTACGTTAATACAGCCAAAATTAGAACCATGTAATTCTATACAAATTTGTACGAAGAAATGAGTCCCTATCCCATCACCATAATGTTAGATATTGTAAATTTTCCCATAAGATTCAACAAACAAATAGACGACTATAATATGAGCAATGTATTAGCATGAAAAGAACATAGGTGATAAAGCGTTGCAAGACTTAAATGTCTTTCTTATTTAAATGGTTCATGCAAATCGATTATACCTTTGCCTAAGAATTATATAATCCACAAATATATCGAAAAACATTATACAATTCTTTACAAAAATCCTCTGCTCTTATATGCTACTATTTACACGTTATCCTAAGAAAGGACTTAAGCCCATTTCTTGACAATTGAGTTTCAAGCACTTTGGATACCCTCACATAGTATCTTTTCAGATCAAAATGTGAAAAATCAGGAAAGTGTGAAAATAAGTGACCATATCTACTATTTATGAATTTTTTAACATTAGTCTAAATGGAAGACAAAAATTTGAACCCTTAATATCTCAAATATATAAAAAGTGGACTTAAATTATTTTCCCGGGAACCCACAGATTTAAAGATTTATGAAAAAAGGCATTCGGATAAAATAACTAAATAGCGTACTATAGAAGGCTTAAATTTCACTATTCGTTGCATGCGTTTGCGCGTTCTATATACGCATATGAATATCATATACAGAGGGCGAAGTTTCAGAGTTGATTTCAATCAAATGAAAATACTCTTTGAATACACTAGACATTATACTGCTCGCTGCCATTAAATAGATTTTCTTTTTCGTTATTATAAAATGTTGTCATCATAGTAAGGTAATTTAGCATTTGTTGATGCGAATATAAAAAGGATTAAATCTATATAGATTCGCATTCAGTAGAAAACGCCCGAATACGCCAGGCACACAAAACTAAATTCGAATGCATTTATTTAATTGCATGCTGATAAAATCTTTAATATGCTTAACAAAATCTGTCAAAAGAAAAATAAAACTTATGACTTTTCCGATTCACTGTAGGCAGTACAATATTTATATTGCATATATTTCATTGAAACGACCATAAAATGTATACGAAATCTCACTGTAATCACTTAATCCATGCAGAAAAATAAATAAACATATCCGCGAATAAATAAAATCTTGCTGAATAAAACAATGTTTCGTTTATTTTAACTTCGCCATTCATGGACAAATATTGTATTGACTTTTATAGAAAAATACAAGAATTGTCTGTATCAGAATATCATAGAAAAAAGAATTCTTTTTCATTGAAATCTATCCATCACGCACTGCGATTAAAAACAATACTACCATACAAACACCTTTCAACCCAACTTACACCCCATCAACTTCGAAAAAAACTGAAATAAGATTGTCGCCCACTTTAAAATCCAAGCCAAGAGAAGTCTCTTCTAAAAAAATCACGCCGACCTCCTTGCGTTATAAAATCCCTTTGCTCGCTCGAGCCCAAAGAAACTACAAAAAAAACGAAAGAACAAAAAAAGAAGGAAATCCTCTCACCGCTCGCGACACCCAACGCGGCGTCATCGATCCGCTCGGCAAGGAAACAATACCCTCTCTCGCACACACACACACACACACGAGGCCCCGCGTATCGTCGGCCGCGATCATCGCCTAGGTACACCTATCGGCTGTATATCCACCGCATGCCATGCACGCGCGCTCGGCGCCTGAGATGCAAAGTCGCTGATATATTTACTCACCTTGGTAACCTCCTCCTTGTGAATTTCCTCGAGCCTCATTTGCGCCTGTTTGTAGCTCTGGTGCTCGGATCGGGGATCGAAGTGGGTCAAGTAGGGATCGGGTGTGCCGTGCGGCAAGAATGCAGCCGCCTGCTGCTGCTGCTGCTGCTGCTGCTGGGTGCTGCTGCTCGAGGTGCTCGGGGGTGTGCTGCTGCTGCCGCTGACGTCGATGATGCCGCCGACGCCGCCGCTGGCCGTTTCCTTTATCTTGTCGGAGGTGCTGGCGCTCGTCGACGGTGGCACCGATGACGACGGCCTGACGCGGCGAAGAGGACAAAAGTAACGGCGATGGTGGCTTTATTTGAGAGTTTTGCATTGTTTGTTGCTTTGTTTTAAAAGTAGCTTTTAAAGTGATTCAAGGTAAGAGTAATGCTTAAAGTATATGGTTTACAGTTAAAATGTGTAATAGGGAAGAATATACCGATTTTTAGGTAACAGTATGTTCTTGTGGAGTGTGTTATAGTTTCTTTGGAAACTTTTGGAATTTTTACGAGATCTTCAAAATTGAAGAAGATACGAGTAAAACTTTGAATACGGCGCGATGTCACTCTGACTGGCACCTCTTGATGTTTTAACTGTTTGACGCGTCATTCAAAGGACCTTTAATAAGCTATAATTTTCGAAAATTCAGTTCTCCTTTTAAAATTCATAAAGCAATAGACGTCAGTTAAGGTTCTTTACCATTTGCAAAAGTGCCGATCAAAAAATAAATTTTATATTCTTCCCTATTCAGTTAATCTATACAATAATTATGGTTCTTTCATGAAATCCCGGATGATTTTAGTTAAAGAATGAAATGCCATTTTTCTTTCAGACTTTAGAAAAGTATACTTTTTTTTATACTTTACTTTAAATTTTAGCTAACTGTTTTATGAAATATCTAGTTATTTTATAAAATAACTAATCGTAGTATAGTGAGAGTGAAAAACGCCATCTTTTTAAATTTTAATTAATTAATTTAACAGTTAATTGTAAAGGACCACAGAAAAAGATATTTACATACATTGGAAACAAAACTTTCGCAATTTAAGTTGTACCAAATTAGCAATCGGAACTTAACAGCCATTTATTTAAATTTTATACAAAACTTCATTAACGTCATAAGGTTATTCATATCCTATTTATAATCTGTATTTGTCAAATATTTTAAATCGATGGCTGTTCATTGATTCGCAAAATAAGGAATTAAAACGTTTAACAAAAATTATACATTCATTGGATACCGATGTTTAGTTAACAGTATATTCCTGTAGATCATAGTATAGTTTCTTCGTAAATTTTGGAATTTTTACAATATCTTAAAAATTGAAAAAGATATAGGTCAAACTTTTAAAACGGTGTGACGTGACTCCGGCCGGCACCTTTTGATGTTTTAACGGTGAGTTGTCACTCAAAGGATCTTTAATAAGCTATAACTTTCGCAAATTGAGGTTTCTTTTTAAAATTCGAAAAGCAATACACGTCGGCTTAAGTTCTTTACCAATTGCACAAGTACCGATCAAAATTAATTTCTTTTTCTTCCCTATTGTGTAAGATTTTATTTTAAAGTACGTACCATTTTACACTTTATTATTGCATAGATTAAATAGTTAAGGTATGTAAGATTAATACACTTTAACGGATACCGAGCTGGGATTTCAGATATTATAACTTTTTAAAGTATGTATGTAAAATTCATTATACATTTTACACTTTAACGAAAGCTGAGCTAGGATTTCATAGAATAGCTAATTAAAGTATGTCAAACCGATACGTGCTATACTTAAACTGATCCGCTTAATTATTTCAGAGAATAATTAGTCGTTCTATAGAATAACGGATATAACACTTCAACTGTAACATATATACTTAAGACACTTGGAAGGAAACCACCCTCCCTTCCGTTCATAGGATTATCATGACACTGTTTTAATAGTTCATAAAGATGATGTTTTCTTATAAGGTTTATGTTTCTTAAGAGATGAGTCACCTATATCCCTGATTATGAACATAACGAACAATTAGGGAAGTTGGTGAGGGGGGCATATTATTATTATCTATTGGTACACGTCAGCAAAAAAAGCAAGGGCAAAAAAATAAAACGTTCGCTTGCGTGATCTCTCTTTTTTTATTCCTCCGAAGTTTTGCTTTGCGACTAAGGGTTTCGCTGCTGCTGGAGGGATTTCGAAATTTAGAGCGTATAGTAGGCAGTCCATGGGTGTGGGTATGACGGAAGCGCGCGCGAGTATTGGACTTTTATGCGGTTGCTCGCGCGCGGCTAGCGTTGCGGGGCTTCATACTCGCGAGAGCATTGCTATGTATGAAATTATGTTCGAATGCTGCTTCTTTTGACCGCGGCTTTGTTGCATTTGAAATTCGAGGAATACCTACACCGATACTGCGCATTCAGGTGGGAAGTGCTGCTGTGAATTTTCACATTCATTTTAATGTAGTTATGTCAATATCAATATTGTGTGAAGATGTTGTTGATTTAAAATGTATTAATACAGTAATTTTTTTATTGATTATATGAAAGTTATATGTAAAAATTAATGTAATTATCGTATTAAGAGTATTATAATTACGGTATTAATTTGAAGAATTAATGTTTGTTGTATAGTAATATTAATTAATATTACGCATGTATATTTTATTGTATGCACTCGGATAGGAATCAATATTCGCCCTGCTAGTGTTTAAATTAATAGTGATGAAATATTCCTTTAATTGAAAATAATTGATCCAGATTTTTTTTAATATTTCAAGTTAACAAATCCTTTTGAATTAATAAGCTGAAAGAATCGTAAAGAATTTATTATTTTTAAAGGGTTTCGTATAAATCAATGACGCATCTGCTTATTAAAATTATTATTTTCGTTAAAATTTAATTAAAAATTTCCGTATAATACTTTTATGTATAACTAAATTTCCCGTAAGTTTTTCATCAAATATCAAGCTCTCAAAAAGATGAAACGGCAAACGAGAGTAGGTATGCTGCAGCGGTGCCGTTGATCGCGGCGATCGATTTTCGCGATACGTTTTGACATTGTAAAGGCGAATCGCCAACGTATACACATACCATTTCCACGCATAGAAGCAGCGAGTTACAGAGCGAGAGAGATCGAGAAACGAAGCAAAGAAGCCGAGCAAAATAATTACCGAGTGGTGGCCTCGTAATCCTCGAAGTACTCCTCGTTGCTGTCGTCGTCGTCGGGCTGATCGCCGAGCACGTCGTCCAGATTCTCGTAGGAGTCCGAGTCGTCGTCGGCCTCGTCGTCCTGCTCGGCCTCGTCGTTCGCGTTCTCGTCCTCCTCCTCGAAGTCGTCCTCCACTCCCTTGGGCACGTGCATCTCGAAGTGCTTCTTCAGCTTCATGTTCTCTGCAGCAGCCGCATTAATGCCAAAGTCCCAGGTATATACACACAGTCGCTCAAAGTACAGTGTAATTTCTTAAAAGCGCGCGCGCGCGCGCGCGAGGCAAAGGCTCTCGCGACTCTCCGCAAGTTTTAATTACACGCCGGTAGACTGGCTGCCGCTGCCGGCCGGACTTTATGTGTATACGATACGCCGAGAGAGCCCTTTACTTTGGAATAGTTGGTAGGCGCGTTCTATATAGCTTTCCGCGGCAGGCGGCTGCACGAGCGACCGTCTTTTTACACAGCAGTTTTGTTTAACTTGATTGTTTTGCTGTCTGCAAGTTTTGTGGCAGTTGCGCAGCCGAGTAATTTGTAGCCAAGCGTTTTCTGCATTTTTAATTAACTTTTTGAATTTCCCGGGCTTTCGCGCTTACGTGGCTACGGGGACGCTGAAACGCGGAAAGATAGATCGTTAAACGCGATGCGTGACTTTTGCTTGCGGCGTTTTTTCTCTTTTAATTGTCGGTGAAAGCATTTGATGCTCGGATCAAAAGTTCATGCGATAGACCGAATACAATTTCGCGTTCGATTTTATGCGAGGTAAAAAATCTGAGTGATATTGGGAACTGACACCGAGCACTCGCCCTCTGGCGGAATAGAGCTAAACCAGACGAGGCTCGGAAATTCTCGAACGTCATTGGTTGAGATGTCAGCATGGCGATGACAAGCCCGAAATTATGTGTACTATATATCGTGGCCACGCCCCCGTGTCCGATCCCAATACGGTATGTTGGACACGCCTATTATATGACAAAAGATGCTTTTCAAACTCTAAAAATAAAATGTACAAATTCACAGAATTCATTTGAAATAGAGTTTCACGTGTTTGAAGAGAAATATTTATCATGGATTTTTTGACAGGAAACCAATTACAATAACAAAACCACATTGTATTTCACGTTTTCAATAATATTAAGGTAACATTATACTGATTTTCAAAATTTTAATTAATTGTATGTATTTCATTTAAAGTTATTCAAGTTAATGTGTTGATTTTTCACAAAACAAGTATTATTATACCATACGCTCCTTGCATCAAGCCTTCAAACGATCAAGATTTTATAAACTTTCAGTAAAAGTAACAATAGAAAAGTTAGAATTTTCTAGTTATTTATAATCCAAGAAGAATATTCAACATTAAAATCATTAATTCCATAAGATAAGAATACTTTAAAAATCATCAATTGATTTTTGCTCTGTGGTATAAAAATAATTAATTATTAGTAAAACAATTTTTTGAAGTCAAAATAACATTGTATTATATAGTTTAAAAAATAGTTAAAATACACACGTGGAACTATTACCGTATATTATCATCAAGAGATAAAAGGTTTAAAATTCTCTAAAAACAAGAATCGCGCTTAAGGAGACGTCGGATACCGACAGTAGATTTCTACTATCCTACACACGTATTTCATTATTTATTTACAAAGTTAATTGTTTAATGACAAAATAATAGCTGTCCCCAATTTGTTTTACAGTAACCTAATTATATGTCCAAGCTGGTTTCACATGATTGTTTTGTTTTCGAGAAAACTTTGACAAACTTAGTATGTAAAGGTTAATCTCCACGTAGTTGGCCCTTTTAGTGTGTCAAAGTTTTCTCGAAAACAAAACAATCATATGAACCCAGCTTGGACATATATGTAGATTACTATAAAACGAAGCGGGGACAACTATTATTTAAAGAGAAATCATTTTTCTGAAAAAGTAATAGTTGTCCCCGCTTCGTTTTATAGTAATCTAAATATATGTCCAAGCTGGGTTCATATGATTGTTTTGTTTTCGAGAAAACTTTGACACACTATGAGGGTCAACTACATGGAGATTAACCTTTACATACTAAGTTTGTCAAAGTTTTCTCGAAAGCAAAACAATCGTATGAAACCAGCTTAGATATATATTTAAATTACTATAAAACAAAGCGGGGACAACTATTATTTTTTCAAAAAAATGATTTCTCTTAAAAGTATGAATGAAAACTCAAATAGACAAGGACAGAGATATCCGGCGTCTCCTTAACCCATACTCTTGTTTAAAAATGCTCTGCGTATACGACTCTTCTTTCCCCAGAAAAACGCAAATATCATCATTTCAACGTCCAGTCGCCTAAAGTCAGCCACTAGACCGCGAGCTTCTTTGGCAACCGTTCGCCCGAGAGCGCGCGCGCGTTATACATCTTGCGCAACCGCGCACGCTACATTATTACCGAGCTTCGTTAACGAAATCAGCTCTCCGCGCGTATGGTACAATATGCGTCGTGCGGCCCCCGCAAAGAGCGCGAGAACCCCAGCTACGTATACCTATATACAAGTACGTATAACAGTTGATATTGCTTGAGCGCGGCAAATACCTTTCAAGTGTTTCGGGCAGCAGACGAACTCGACGCCGGCGAAGAGGGAAATACCGCAGGGCAGCAGCATGGCGAAACTTCGGAGATTCATGTTGCGCTCCCGGCAGGTATCAGCGGCCGTTGAATTCCATCTGAAATAATTAATTTCCCATCTTTAATATAGCTTCTCGTGCTGCCGTCGTGTGTATATATACGCGCTAGCAGCCGAGGAGGTATGGCTGCACGCTCTGCCCTCGTATAGAGCAGCCTCTGCACCGTATCGCGGAGCTGCAGAGGCCGCGCGGCGCGAGGAAACGTGTTCAAGTCGCCGTGGGACTTTCGTCGTCGGCTGCAGCTATCGATTTGCTGTTTCGTACTTTGTTGGGTTTAATTAAAACGTGTCGAGAGAGGGAGAGAGGGAGAGGCTGGAGGTAGATATAGGAGAGCGACGAGAACGCGGACCATAGAACTTTCAGGGGACGGCATTTTTGGCGAGTTGTTTTGCAAATATATAAATACGCGCTGCAGCCGAAGGGGGAAGCGAGGAGGTGGACGAGCCGCGGATGATTCATTAAAAGTTTTTCACTCGGTCAGGGAGACTTCGAGGAGGTTGATTATATACGGAGATAGCATTCGCGCCTTTTGCGTGTCGATGAAGGATTAGTTGAATGGGGGAGGGACGACGGCGCGATCCGCGCGCAGAGGGAATTAATGCATTATGAAAATATATAAAGCATTGTTATCGTAGGAAAGGCGCTTGACGTGGAGTATTCTGTGAAAATTGGTCTAGTGCACGGTGAAAATTAACGTTGCTTCATTACAATTTTTCACGTGCACTATGGTAATTTTTACCGTGAAAAGGGGTTACCGTTTCACGGTCATTGTTATCAGATAATTCTCTTTGAGTTTTCGTTGAAGAAAAAATGATCGCGTTGTATTATGTAGTATTTTCTATAAATACCGTTGTTTTCTATATATATATACTTTAACATTTAAAAGTTGCACGTGTTTCGATTAAATAAATCATTGGTAATTAGTGCATGTTCTCTTTAGACTCTTATATATGTAAGATAATCTGTAGATAATTATTCCCCTTTTATTATGTATATATTAATAGACACATAAAAACTGAAGGTTGTCCTCGCGTAAATTTTCTCAATGACTTGAAATATCACAATATTTTTGTTAAATGGGACAATGTCGATTTTAAAATTAAATGAAATAACATTATTAAAATATTATTACAGAAAGTAATACTGAATTGGGATTTTGCATGAAGATGAAAAACGAAAAACCATTAGGTCCGTCAGGTAGAGAACAAAATAATAATGGACACGTATTTGTTCCTTTTTTAATTAATTAAAAATGAAATCAATTACAGGAGATTAAAGCGCGCGTGTCTTCATCGGCGTAAATATGCCCGGACTTCATTTGCATTGGAGAATATTTATATATACATCGAAATCCTTAAACTTCAAACAACTGTAAATTTTATAATTTTGATTTTTATGGAAAAAGAAAATAGGTATACCTGTCTATTATTTCTTTGTTCGGTACCTGACGGACCTAATAAATCTTTTATACAAAGACACAATTAAAGTCATTCTAAAAAATAAATGTTGGAATAACATGCGTCACATAAAACATTACAAGTTTTTATTATGTTCAACTTTAAAAAATAACATATTTTTCTCTTATTTTAATAAATAATATTTACTTTCACGAATTTTATGATATTTCAAATCGTAACGTAATTAAACTTCCAGCACTCTATTATTTATAATTATTGATAAATAATTTTACCTGTAAGATTCCCAGCACTTAGTTTGATTGTGGAGGTGATCAAACAAACAGCCTTCGGGTACCAGCAATGCATCACTTTGGAATGGACCCTCTGTTAAAAACAAAAATTATATTTCATCATTTTTTAAAACTTTTACTTTACTTATTGTAAAGACGTTCGGTTTTAAATCCGATTTATTATCAAGTCTTACATATTTTCAAGAAAACGGAATTGAATGAATCTACTCAATGCGATTTATCGACGCAAACGGATGACGGATCTGAATTACACTGCGAAATTGGCATTAAAAAATTTATGCTTCAATAAAGTATAACCATTTATTTTTACGCCGAAGTCTGTATTAACACTGAGTCTTCAATGCTTTTACAAGCTGTATTTTTAGTGCTGACCCGTATGTCAATTCGACTTTCAATTTTTTATTCCGTACAGTTCGAGATACAATAGTTTCCGAAAGAATGTGTTGGCGTACTTTCTATTAATGACAATTGAATCAATATTTAAACATACTAATAGGTAGTAAATTTTGTAAAATGGAATTTAACTTTCTAAAATTTTGTTCTCTAGTTACTTAATCTATTATAAATTAATATACTATTTAAACTTAATATTAAAATGAAATAATTATCATTTATACTTTAGGATTCCATAATTTTCATCCATTTACCCATCAATCATTTTATTCTATTTCATTCCATTCATTTTATTTTATCTCTATTTCTCCTTTTATTTCCTTTTCATTTTTCACTTCCTTTCTACCCTTCCTGGGGCCTTATTCTCTAACTATCTCACCGCGTGAAACACATGAAAAATGTGCTCTTGGCCAATCAGAGAGCTCCTTTGAAGAGAATATCGGGTATCTCACGAGTGACATGCACATTAGAGAATAACCCTCCTGGTGTATTCTGGTGGAGAAAAATGAAGAGGAGAACTTTGAGTCATCCATATTATTTTGATATTCGTCAACAATGCCATCTACGTATCCTACGTGGTTAATGGCTAAGTCCGATCTGCACGTTGCAGTAAGATAAAGCCAATGTAAAGTTAAAAGAATAAGTCTATTAGTGATTACTTCATTTGCGGAACACTCGGAAACGTGAAGTGCGCATTTCAGTTGAGAACTCGGAGGTGCAAAGCCGCGTTTGCGGGGATATATATACGAGTACGCGCGAGCGGCTTGCTCGCTAACAACGTGACACTACAGCTATTGGGTTAACCATAAGTTTCAAAGGTTAGTTTGCAGCGCCATATACGTATGAGAAGATTTAATTATGGAATAATAATTACATGAAACGAGAAATTAGATGAAAATGTGTTAGCGTGGAGATTGATTTTAGCTGAAATAGACATTTTCCGTCCATTAAATAAATATAGATGTAAAACTGAAAAAATGACATTTCAAATCTATATCTTCCAGATATTGAGGTTAGAATATTTCAGAGAATATTTCAATTGTCATTTAAACTTATGCAAAAGAAAAGAATAGATTATGAAAATATAAAAGTAATGGACGAAGTTTTGAAACTTTTGACTTTCTATATGAAAGTATAATACCATGCATCATAACCAAAATCACTAAAGATCCAATTTAAAAAAAAATAGACTCGTGGCTATTACGGGAAGTCACAGAAATCAACGTTTATGTCAATACTTATAAGAACCTTTGGGTGTGATTAATCTACTTGAAATTAGTAAACATTTATTTGTTTTAAGGAATGATTTTTTATTCAGATAAATATTTACTAAAATAAAATAAATATTATTCTGTTTGAAATAAATGTATTTACCAATAATAAACCAAACGTTTATTAACAGAATTTATATCAAATTTATTTTTCAATGTTAAAGCAATAAACTTTTTAAAATGTATTTACACAGAAGATATTAACACGTGTGCCCGCGAATCCTATTTGATATAATTCTCGCGTGAGGATCGGTTGAATAAATCAGAGCGACAACGGTATTTCCAGTATAATGCAAAATGCATTTGGTGGGTGGGCCGCAAGAATCGGGATTCGCATAAAGCTTTTGAAACTCAGCGCTCGCGGCGCGCATAAATCTCGCCCTTTTTTGGAGGGGGAATTCGCATTACCTAGGCATCTGTAGGGCTTGACCCATCTCGAGAGCTTGCACTTGTTCTTGCTGGGCTTGCACCAGCCGCTCACCCGCACGTAGTGCGACGACTCGACGATGTTGGTGATGTCTCGCTTCGGATAGGCCTGAAACAGAAAACGATGGAATTTTTACTGAGCGTCGCTTGCATTTTTAACTTTTATTATTTTCGTTCGACGATTTTGATTTTCGGGAGATTTTTCAGAGTTGTTTTGCCTCAAGCTTAATGTTCAATTTTGAAGTTGTTCTTATTAGCCGCTTAATATTGTAGAGAAACGTTTTACTATTAAAGGATTCTTAAAAGAATAAGATAATAATAAGTACGATATATTGCTATTAAAATGAATATAAAAAGATGTACCTACGCTTGTAATGTACGCTAAATGCCATTTGTATCTGAATCTTTTATATTTTCTTAAGAATACATGATATTGTTAGCATCCACATTATACCTTGTGTTCAATTTTCAAACTATTTTTTTCGGATTAGTTTACTTAAAACTTCATGGTTGACTTTTATATACATCTTTTTTATATTCTTTTAATTGTAGAAATATTAATAGTTTGTATATCATACTGTATCGCGTTGTTCTAACTAAACATGCCAACAGTATAAGTATACAATCATTATGGAAGATGTATATAAACAAGGGCATCATTACCGCCCTTGTGGCCCTTGTAAAATCAAGGCCTCACTGTATTGTAGCCCTTGAATTCTATACCTTGGAACCTACAAAATTAATCTCAAAAAACTTTTTTTTTTTCTTTACAAAAACCTTTTTGATATTCGTGGTGTTATACAGTTCTACAATACTTATCCATAAATAAACTTCCTTTGAAATAAACGTAAATTATTTTTACACTACTTAAACCAAGATTATAATAATTAAAACAAAATTTAATTTCTCAAATCCCGGTTAATTTTTAATTTTCAATTCTTTATAAAGAATATATACTGTATCCGTTTCCTATTGAACTAATGAACATTCGTTTTTACTCTACGAGGATTACAAAATTACTTATATTCTTCGATGTTTTATAAAAATTTGATATGATTGCAGAGATTTCTATTTAGATATTGTACATTGAGAAAAAAAAATTCGCTATTACTATAACTCGAGTGGTGTAAATACTAATTGTGGTATTAACGAATGGTTTTTCACTGTGTTTATTATTAAATATAACATATTAATAAGAATAAACAAAAATAAATATAGTCGTCTTTTTAATATCTATTTAGTTTTTTACCCTTTACATACTATTTTATATTTTGCATACTACCCCCCCCCCTCCCCTCACTATCCTTTCACCCACCGCCCCTACCGGATTTACAAGGGCTCGGAAATTTTGCAAACGCTAAATTCATATTAATATTAATGACACAAAGTAATGTAAGTAATTTAATAATGTATACAGTAATTGAAATAGAATAATAGATTAATTTTGTAGTAAATTATTAGCAAAAATAATTAAACCCATTAAATTATCATTAGGTATGCCGTAAATATTACAATGATCAGGAATGTTTCCGAAATTTTCAAATCATGACATTATGGTACTGTATAGCCCACATGGAACTTATTATGCTATCATTTGAGCATGATAAACATTAGAATACAAAATAAAATTGACCCACATACTACAAAGGAAAATTTTTAAAATGGATTCAATACTTTTGCCTGACCCAATCCGCCCTTTATCTACTTTAACGCATTTAATATGGAGCAAACCTTACTGCCATTTAGGGTAGTATATATTTTTTTTCAATGAGCTTCGCATTTTATAAATGATGGTAGATTACACATAATACGACCACCTTAAAAGCCTGTATCATTTAGATGCACTATTATTCTCGAAAATAAAAAACTGTAAACGTCGTTATGAAATCGATCCATCCATTCTACTCGGCATCCCCCAACACTCTCAACTTTCGAAACGCAGCCACCGCGCAACCCGTAACTCCAAAACCTCTCTCTCTCTCCATAAAGCGGCTCGCCCTTATCACTCCGACACCCGTACATTTTTTTCCGCCCATCAACGCTCACCGCGGGCCTGGGCAAGATCCGCGCGCGCGCGTGCAGCGAATGGCGCCCGAAAGCGCTTGCACACGATGACGGGCCGTCATCGCGCCTTCGTCCGCTTCCCCACATCATCCCTCTCTCATCCCCCGTCTATTATAGGTATACACCACTGCGCCATGCTACTTCGTATATAACGAGCGTGCGCGTCAGCAGCGTCCATTCGCGAATTCGCGAGCGCGTGCATCAAACGCAATTATCCGGTTGACGAGGGTTCGGGGAAATTCAATCTATTGTTTGACCGGATCATTAAAACGCGCGCCCAGGATCGCGTTACCCCCGCCGGTTACACTGCTGTCTGCTCCGTGCGCACTGCGCGCATTGAAAAGAGAGCCGCACTCGTGAATTTTGCGCGCAATTGAACGCACCGCGCGCGCGCGAGCGGCTATTGCTGCACTCGAGATGCACGCGAGAAAATCCGTTTCACCCGCGGAAAAGCTCTCTCGATTTTCCGCGGGCAGCTGTTTGCGCGCGCGCCCGCGCACGTTGATGCATAAGTTTGTCGGCCGACGTGGATATTACACGCGGTAATTACGAATGCCTGTTGTGTGATTATCGGCGCTCGTTGAGAGCAAGCGCGCGGATCGTGAAATCAGGGTGAATATATATATCGGGAATGTGTTTATAGCGAATGCGTGTGTTTGTGTGTGTATACTTCTGACGCGATATCGCGCGGTTTTTGGCGTATTGCAAGCGATCGCGATGAGTGTAATTATTGTGCTTCGAAATGCAGCGAGTTTTCATTTTATGCGACGTGAATTTAGTTGTTTCTTTAAAATTATAAATACGTATTTTTGAAAGGCTGGGAATTCAGCTGTGACCTCTTTTTGTAATAATGCCATTTCCTGATTTTATCGCATGGGTTATTTTCGAAACTGCGGCGTATTGTATGCAACGTTCCAGTGTATAGTTTGGTCTCTTAAGAATGCTTTTCTTTTATATTATAGCACTCTACTTTACTTAGAGTAGGTAGAATCAATGTAATAGAACCTTTGAAATAATATATGAGGAGTTGACGAACAAAACTAGATATTTTCCCTTTTTCTAATTCTGAGAAAATTTAGAAAACTTGCTATCTTTTTCTATAGTTTAAGAACGTTCACTGGCAAATCTGAAAAACTAGTATGTAATTTAAAATAAGCGTAGAAGTAATATATAAAAAGCTATAGAACTATAGCTATCTAAAATTGTGCACCAATGTTATTTGTATATCTAAATCCAGATACAGTATATGCAAAAGTTAATGTTGTACATAGTTTGTTATCATTGTTTTATCACTTCAATATTCTTTACGAATATGTTAATGCTTAACATTATAAATTAAAGGTTTACGTTATAAATATTGCCAATTAACCTTCATTTCTTTTAAAAACAAAACACTAACCTTACTCTCGGTCGTGGAACGTTGTTAAATGAAATAACGTATTTTAGATACTTTTTAATAGCTGAATTTTGAGTTTGAACTAAAAATAACATATATATTTTGTTAATCAACTCCTCATGTAGGGGAGACCGGGGCTACTTTGAAAATTTTTTGTTTCAAAGTTTTTAGTTTTTATAACCGGCTTTACATTCATTTTTATGATAAGTGGTTATCAAGTTTAGGTTTTTAGATATAGCTAAAAAAAATATTTGTTGTATTTATGACTGCAATCGGGATTTTGTATGAAAAAAAAATGAAAAACCAGTAGGTCCGTAATTAAAAATTAAGGCAGATACACGAGGTTAATTCGCGCGTGACGTCACGAGCGTATTTGAGCTCATGGCATCATTTGCAATGGACTATATCTATATACATCGAAAATCCGTAAACTTCAAATGACTGCAACTTTTATAAAATTATAATTTATAAATTTTGGTCTTTATGGAGAAAGAAAAAATACATGTCTATTACTTTTTTGTTCTCTACCTGGCGGATCTAATAAACTCTTTTTTATTTAATTCCTATTTCCGATTGTTCGGAAACTTTAATAACCAATATAACTAATTTAAGGTAGTAGAAAAAGTAATTTTGTACGTAAAAAACTGTATTTACAATGCATAGAAATAGTAGGTAAGTGTTTTTATGAAGTTGCCCCAACCTACAAGAATTTTTTGGGAATAGATAACTAACCTATATCTTCACTAATCAAGTCGCTTGAGGTGTAAAAATATTTGTTTTAATAAGTTTTATATAAATAAGAACTTTCGTATAATGAATAACTTGTTTGCATAACTTGAGACTTGAGACCACTTTTATGCATTAGCAAAAGTTACAGAAAATAATTAAAAAATCGTAAGTTGCTGAATAAAACTTCCTTTGTTGATATATTGACAGGTGTTCTTGGGTATAAATGTTCAATTTTTATGATAATTTCTGTGTACCGTATCAAAAATTACAAAAGACGTTAAGCTTAAGAGATATTTGAATTTTATGAAGTTGCCCCGGTCTCCCCTATGCAATTGAAAATATGCACAAATTTTGACCGTCACAGCAACTTACAAAAAACATATTGAACATACTTGTCATAAGGTAAAGGTGAAAACATACATTTTAATAATTTGAATTAAATAATATTTTATGCAAGTGTATATGAGGTTGCACCAATTTGCAGTAGAAAAAATTAAATAAATTACAACTTTTCATATAACAAAATATTGTTGTTTTTCAGTTTTGGGACATGCAAGGTGCTTACATTTAGCGTTTGGATGCTTTATAATTCAATTGGTAACGTTTACGTTGTAAAAATCTATTATGAATGATATAAAACGAAACAAGTGAATAATTAATGATACCTATAAAAAATTACATCCTTTTATATTTTATTGTAAAGCAATATGCATACGACAAAAGTACGCACCATTTTTTTTAAATCACTCGTGTTATAAAGTGTAATTGATATAGTTATTATACGCTCATTCTGACACGCAAATTAAAGAATAAATTAATATTTATTTTATTTATCAACTTTTATATAAATTTTAATTAATATTATATATATAGCCTAAGTAGTAATGTAAAATAGTTTAGGCTTAAGTATTTTGTTTCAATATAGCACAATGGAAGATACAAAAATGGATAGCTGAAATTTTAGTATTTTATGTGAAACTGCAAGATGAATAACCATGACCATTATGAGTCTTGGCGAAACTCTTTATTATTATACTACTTGTACAAAGCCAAGTGGGTTAACTGACGATGAAGTACGATAGAAACTTGATTTAAGAAGCCCTTAAGAATGATATATAATTCGAGTCTCTACAAACATTTAGATTTCAAAGTTAGATATGTTAGAGTACAGTATTTGCAAAGAGTTTATAAATTTACGTTAAATGTTTATTCACGTTAAAAGTTTGAATGTGCACATTTATAAATACCCAAGGCTTTTAATCAGTAAGCCCAATTTTCGATAATGTTTCGCGCATTAATCTAAAGTAGAACTTGTAAACCGAAAAATACGAACATAGTGCAAAATATTGTACCCGAGTGTACATTGCAGTGCAGCGTTTTCATCCAATTTCACAGCGAAAATCCGTATACTCGATATCCGCCATATATATAATAACATACGTGTTGGCTCGATCGCGCGTCCTTTTTCACTTGCACGCATCCGCTGCATCATTCGAGCGATATATACGTACACTCGTACACACTCACACACACACAGCCACACGTACACCACGTATATTCGTGTTATACGCTTTCTGCAATGGACACTCTGAATGCGGTCGAATTTCGCGGCGCATGGCTCGTGGGGGCAAAAAGTCGCGGAATCGAAGACGACGCGGATAAAGAGGACGAGGATGAGCGAGTATATAGGACCTCGGGGGATCGAGGGACGAGAGCTCCGTGAATTCGCCGTTGACAATAAGACGACAAATCCGAGATATTACTGGGGCGCGCGGCTTCGGCATCGGCTTCGTTCGCGTCGCCGTGCAAGTTACATATATGCCAGTGGACGTACCTTTTTGCAGTACTGCAGAATTTCCAGCTTGTCGGTCATGCAGCTCTTAGTGTCCGTGGAGGATATCCATCGTCCTTGCTCGCCCATATGTTGAGCCAGGTACACTTCGCCGGCTTCGCAGAGCGTCGCCACCTTTTGGCATAAAGAGAATTCGACATGTTATGTGTTTAGCCTTGCTGCCTTGGCAATTGTGGGGCTATTATTAAATATGTTATATTATGTATTGCTTGAGCTTGAATTTCATTAAGGTGGAGGGGCATATATGGGTTGCATTTTTAAAAATTCATATTTTTTTTGGATATTTTCATGAAACAACATCTCAAGAATGGTCAGATAAAATTTTAGAACAAAATTCTTTATGATATAGATACTAAAGGCATGCAAATAATCCAAGTTCCATGTGCGAGTAGCAACTGTAAGGGCATTTATCAAACAAACATTTTTAAAAAATTGAAATTTTTTCCATATTTTTATTTCATATTTTCTCAAGCTAGACCACGTAAAATTTTATAATAAAATTCCTATTCCCTGGTAGAAAATTGAGCATATTAGATGGTCGGTTCACGATCTATTGGGCAGATCCGTTTCCTAATAGTTCGCCAGAAATAAACCAGCATCTGACCAGAAATTTATAGAAAATCTAAATAGCTTACATAACCCTAAAATATTATTGAAAATGTAAATCCCATTATAGTACTTCTGCGTTAAAACAGCATGCAAATTTTTATTCGATTATTTATTTGATTTTTTATGTCTTATTTAAGTATAAAACTCTAACCTTAAAAAAACTTTTAATGAAATAAGTTTTTAGTTTTTATTTCGAATCTATCCCAAATATATCTTAGCATTCTATTAACAATAAGCTATTAAATCCATGACATAATAATCATTATTAACTTATAAAAATTCGTTAAACGTTATTTTTTATTTATTTATTCATTAACCATAAGTTGGTCAGGTTTCTGACGAGAAAACGTCGACAGGTAGCGGGGTTTCTGGCCAGACTTTTAAGCAGAAATTGGCCATTCCCTATAAAATAGAGTAAAATCTGGCGAACATATGGGGAACGTTTCTACCAGGGTTGGTATAGATTTTATGAAATCTTGTTCGAAAAATAAATTCTTTTCGAGCCCCTTTTGATTATATACCGATCGCCAGAAATTATTTTATGAAACAAAAGTGTACGTCACAAAGTTTGTCTTACTTTTTGCAAGACTTAACCGATAAGTCTCCTTGATATTAAGCCGCACTGGTAGAACCTTGAAGATTTATTAGCCAGTTGTTGGACAAATAGTCATAGACTGGACATTTATTATCAGAATTTCTGGTCAAAAATCCCGCTTATTTCTTCACGGATAATCCCCCCGAATGGAGAAAAAATGGTCAATTTCGATAATCACGAAAAAGTCAATTTATTATTATTTATTATTCAAATTATTTTAAATAGCATTATTAATATGAAGTTTCTAAATCAAATAAATAATATATTCCACTTCATAAAATTAGATGTAAAATAAGTATACATTATTTTAGTATATAAGGTTATACGAAATTGATATACATCTAACATTATTTGACAAATCTATTACATTAAATGTTTGCATGATTTTTATGGTTTTTGAAAAATATCATTGATAATATTTTAATTAGAATATTTTTTGGGCTAATGTTTATAAAAATTAAAAGATTAAAGTAGTACACATACTTTCCAAAGTATTATTCAGATGCAGCTTTGCTAATTTTGTACAAAAGTTCATTAACAAGGAGAATCTACACGCTCGGGGTCACGAAATTTGATGAAACTTTAGGTGGTATTTTTTGTACCTAAAAATGAAGCCTTGCACCCATAGTCTTTTCCAGTAGACCTTTTTCCTCGAGATATAAGTCATTATACCCCAAATGCGTATAATTTTAGTAAAAAGAAGCACGTCTTCTTCTCAACGTAACTCTGCATGTTTTTACAGTAAAAATGTCCTAAAACACAATAGAACTAGATGAAGAGAGTTTTAATTTAAGTTTTATTGCGTATAAGAATATTAATCCGAGTAAAATTTATTAACAATCAAATATGATGACTGGAAATGTATGAATATTGGACGGTACTTAATTCTTATAAATTCGGTGATTCTTCACACCTCTTTAGTAACCATTTTTAATTGTTGATAACTTTTACTCTGATTAATATTTTTATACGCAACAAATCTTAAATTAAAGCTCTTTTCGCCTAGTTTTATTGTGTTTTATGGTCATCTTTTACTGTAAAAACATGCAGAGTTACGTTGAGAAGAAGACGTGCTTCTTTTTACTAAAAGCCTCATTTGAAAAAACTACGGGTGGTAGGCTTCATTTTTAAGTACAAAGAAACACCTCCTTAAGTTTCATCAAATTTCGTGACCCGAAGGGTGTGGACTCTCCTAGCATAAGTCATAAAATTATTTCTCCTTTTGAGGTTACGAATGAGTTGCGGCAACGTTACTCTGTTCTGGAGTGCGCATTGCGCATTCTCCGCAGACGCAGATTGTAGCCAATAGCTAGCTGCTGGTCAATGTTTGAATTATAAATTGAACAATTAAATTAGCTATAATATGCAATGAGTCAATGGGCCATTTTCACTAGGCAATTTTATCAAGCATATTGTTTTCACTATTTTTTATTTTCGCAGATGAATATGTATATTATGGAATAAGGCAAATAACATGAAGTAGAATGTATTTTATGATGTTTTTAATTATATCGATATGTTTATAAGTCTACGACACAAATATTAACGTTTGACTCAACATATTTGTACATATTATATAATTTATATGCCTTGTCTGTATTTACACTAATATTTTCTAGTTTTATGCAAATAAACTAATCTAATCTGCTTTGTCAGGATCTCAATACCTTTTATATATCCGGGCTTAAAAGGATTAACAATATTTAAGAAAAATATCTTTGACATGTGATAGTTTGTGTTATTTTAACATTAAATATGTAAAATGGAAACCATATTATTAAAATCAATGCTACGGCTGTTTACTTCAATTGTTCCGTTAAACTTTTAAAATATAAAAAGCTAAGCTAGAATACCTAATTCACGCATGTATATTTCTTATGTAACAACAGTGCAGTTTTAGTTAGTTGCGCAACAAAAGAAAATTATGCATTGTAGTAAAATTTCTAGAATATTAATTACTGTATATTGAGAACATAAATTCAACAGTGAGATTGCATCATGCTACTGTAAGCACTATAAGATCTTATTTATGAATACACGCGAAGATTGTTCATGTGAATATATTGTCTAAACCATTTTTTAAATGAAGCTCTTTTTTTATAAATTTATTAAGCAGAATTTAATTTAAATTGTGCAATTTTTAATTATTAAATTACACGTCTATTTTAATTTAAATAATATAACTAATGTAATAAAAATGTTGCGAAGTCATTTTAATAGTCTTAATTTTAAAAGTCATATATATAATATGCACGTATTTGTTGCTCAATATCAAAACTAAATCTCATAATTACATACAACGAAAGCCCATTACATTTGATTACTCAATACGTATGCACGAAAACTCATATAATTGACATAGCCTCGTTAAAAAACAAATCGAATATGCACATATGCAGGAATGGGCACCGATGATAAACCGCAACGGACTCTACGTTTCGAAAAAAATAAAAGATTAATCCGACAACGAAATGTGTGACAATGTTCGCGCTCAATGCGGTTAAAAGTTGATATGCAAAATCACGTTGTCCGTCGCGGGCAACCTAGTTTTTGACAGTCGATTAAAAATCGAACACAAAAGGGCCGGCGAAGCGAACGCGGGAATATGTGCGTCGCGCGTTTAAAGAGATACGTCCCTGCGTGATGCTGCTATATACTGCCGCGGAATTCACTGCGCGCGCTCGCGACTGCTATGAAAATATTTATGCGCAACCAACGGGAAACGTAGGTATATAACGCTTCACTTTTCGGAACGACGGCTGCGCGCGTCTGTGTTCCAGCAACGGAAAACTTAACAAAAGATGGCACACGACAATTGCCCATTGTGCGCAAAATTTAAGCTGGAACTTTGCGAAGTACGCTGCGGAAAAACGTTTTTCAGAGAATACGCTTCTCACGAATGAACGTCATTTTTTTGTAGTAATTTATTCAGCTTTCAAATTTAGATTGTATGTAATTTAAGTTAAATTTAATAATATTCGCATTTTAACATGCGTGTACTTAATTATGCATTTGATTTTCTTGTTTAAATAGCTTGGTACAATATTCTGTATTAATTTTATAAATATAGTGTAATGCATTGAATAATATGACAAAAGGATATACGTAATTCGTCCTTTGTTTCGTTATTTATAAATGAAATCCTGATTTCAAATGACTCTGATTGCACAATTTCATTAGGTACAATTAGAAACAACCGTAAATTCAGTAGAAATTAAATTATTTTTAATTTGATTCTCATTGAGGTTAATGGCTAATCAAGCATGCAACACGAATGGATTTTTTAAAGTCAACTAAAATTGTTATTACATAAAATCGTATAACAATAATTAATAATATAGACAATGCTACAAAAATTAAAATTTATTTCCACTGGAATAAATTAATTATACAAAAAATATATGGGAATTGTAATTCTTTGCAAAATAATGCATACACAAATTAAATGTAATTTATTAAAATTTTTTAACTTGTCGCTTAAAATATTACACGATTGTTTGGCATAGCGCGTTTCTTACACATAAGAATTATACACTTAATTATTCTACACAATTTAGCATTGGTCAAATTATATATAGATATACATGACCAATGCTATATTGTGCACAATAATTACGTGTATAATTCTTATGTGTAAGAAACGCACTATGCCGAATGTTTTGTAATCTACATTTATATATTTGTGTTTGTCAATATAAGCTATACAATTTCATTGGGCATTGAAAGGTTTTTGCAAACACTGCCGCATATGTCACCGACAAAATTCTGAAAAATAAAAGTATTTCTGTGCATCAACCAAAAATAAAGAGAAAGCGTGAATCAAACAGAATATTCGTTTTAGCGAAGTTTCACAGGGTAGAAACTGTTATCAGTAAACATATACAATAGAGAAAACTCAATATTTTAGGTGCGTTCAAATGAAGGTATGTTTTGTATAGATATATTAGTATTTTGAGATTTAAAAAATATATAAATATATACATATTGAATTATTTAAAAGTTTTTACAATATACATTGTACTATTCTTTTGCACTATTCTGCAGTAAATTTCTTTTTGTTCAGTATTTATGCAACTTTGTATATATATTAACATTGCCATGCATAAGCGTAGATTTAATCTACTATTATATGTTAAAAGTAATTAAATTCTAAGTATAAATTATACAATATTTACTAAAAAGTTAAGTGACACATAATTGTCAGAACTATTGCTTATGCCTCGTCTTCACTGGCAGTTTAATAGAGCCCCGATTTAACTTTCAATATTGAATAACATTTATGTTGCTTAGAGTAGCAACACTTTTTTCGTATGAAAAAATAGAAGAAATAAAGTGCTAGTGAAGACAAGGCATTACAGACTAAGTCAATTTTTGTAATCAACAAATTAAAATTTGTTTGATTCATAAGATGAAGCTATGGTTGTGTTATATTGATTTAAACTATTTATTGTTTAGGTAACCAATAAAAAAATATGTTTGTAGTGATTCCAAGTGGTTGTTCAAAATTTTATAATTTTAATATTTATTTAAATTTTAAGAAATTTTGCCTTATCCTTTTTAATTAAATAAAATGGAGATTCAATTCAACTAATCTTTACTTAGAATGTACAAAACGTTCTTTTCTTTGTCGATGATCATAATCTCGACAGAGATGAGACACTAAGCCTATTTATGAATTCGTTAGAATTTAAAAAGAAAATAATAAATAAATCTAAAAAAGATATATCTTTGAAAAAATAAAATTTGTTGATAACGCCATACTGTTATAAATTTTAAAAACGCTGACACTGCAGTATGACGTCACGAAAATTTTTGTAGTGCTATATGTTCTTTGATTTTAGATGTACGTATTCTATGATGTATCACAGTATGCTATAACAAAATCATGCAATCATGCAAAATTCTCGTATAATACTTTTAACATTTCATGCAGTTCTAGAAAGTAAATCAGACGTTTTACATTATATAAATATTTCAATGATAGAATGTAAAATTTTATTATTTTATTTTAAAATGAACCGAAATTTCTCCGACAATGCAGAAATCGCTCGCATGTATTGCACTTTTTTCGTCCGTACATATTTCAGAACATAGAATCGTAAAATGACTGATTCATCAAAATGTTATGTACAAAAAGAGTGCACTTTATGGAATTATAACGATTCGTTTGCAGTGCAGCAGTCTGAATCAGCGCAAACAATAACAACAACAACAATAACAACTACTACAACAACAACGAGTACAACAACAACAGGGAAAAAAATGAAGTGAAAAAGAGTCTAATACGAGCAATCGAGGAATGAAAAGAGCTCTCTTCAGGGTTCATTGGCCCGTCGCAAGAGTCAACAATTAACGGCGAACGTAAGGGCGTAAAATTGAATGTTTCAAGGGCCATTAAAACAGCGCTCACCCACGTATAAATGAGAGAGACTGCCTACTACAACACACACACACCCACACCCACATCTACAGAAGCAGCAAAGACACTCACCTGTGGCTCGGATCTGCCTCCAGCGGGGGCCAGCTCCAGTCTCTCGGAGACCGCCTGCCGACACAAAATGCAGCATTAAAATTATTATATAGAAGGGCGCAACGAGCGCGCGCCAAATTCACTTAGCCAAAATAATTGGTAATCCTATTTCCCCCCGGCCTCGGTCGCTCGCAAGCTCGCTCTTGTACCCATAGTACCAGTATACAAGTGTTAGTAGTCGCTTAATGTGCGAGTCACACCTTTGGCGTCGTCTCTGCATATAGCAAGACCTACGGGGGATACTTTTAAAACGCCCCGGCCGCCTCGACCATTCACTTATACTTACCGCGAGAGGCGCGCTCGCGAGATCCTACCTATAATACTTTTTTCCTCTTTTTTTTTTAAGGGGTCGTTTCCTTTGACTCCATGTCGCGCGCCCGTCTTCATCCGCGGCTGCTTTTCTTATTTTAAACTCTCCTTTGCTTTTATAGCGACCGTCAATCTCGGATGTTCCTCGATAATAGCATCTGCGATCGGATTTTCACGAGTCCTGCTATCGCGCGCATTCGTTTGCTTCTTTTTTAGAGGCTTTGAGGCGAGCGGATTATATTGAGTCTATTGACGTTGTCAGATTTTACTTGTGGCATTCTTGAATTAAATATTATAGGAAATAGTTTTTGAAGGATGTATACGAATTTAGTTGATAAAATTTATTCTCAGTGGTAAGGTATTTTTTAATGATTAAATGGGAGTGTGAAATGGGAGCCTAAGTCATTTTAGTTGCATAATTCCAAGAAAAGTCGAAAAATTAAAAAAAAATTATTGAAAAAATCTTTTAGTTAAGGGCTGAAATACATTTTTAAATAAGTGCTCATTTTTTTTCAATTTTTTGAGGGTCACTGCCTTAACGGGTTAAAATTGATCACACTTCAGAAAAAATCGTTACTCGAAACTTTAGCCCTTTATTTATATTCTATCAAACCTTACTCCATTGAAAATATTTATAATGAAATCCACACGAGAGTCCATATAGAAATCATATCTAAATGGGCTAAATATGGAAAGTACAGGTACCTTTCTACAATGTTGTGTTAATTTCACTGAAACTTATCTTTTAGGGGGTTTGTGGTTATTAATGACAAATCTACAGAAAAAGTGAAATTTTGTCAAATTTGATACAACACTTATACTTCATAGCAGTTCCTAGGGTCGCTGATTACAAAACCAATTGTAACATTTGCATAATATGAAAATTATGAATGCTAAAAATCAGACACAAAACAGTTAAATGAGTATGTAAGTAGATACCGACACGATATAGTCAGGCACGGCTATAAATATAATGCTCATGTTATTTGGTTAACTTTAACGGAAATTTTCTGAACTTGTTTGTTTCATAATAGGGTCAAATATTTGTTTACATTTATAGAATATGCTGTATACGATAAGGTACACGAGTCAGATTAAGTGTAACCGTCCGACCTCTTTTTGGAAACGAAATAAAAATTTGACGTTTAACAGCTCTCTTATATAGTCTAATAAAAGTTATGGTATTGTTTCGAACATAAACAGCCCATTGAAAAAAATTTTGACAAAATTAAACTCTATAAAAGAATAGGAAAATTAAAAAAAAACGATAAATATGAGCTTAAGCAAAATCATAAGTTGTCTTATTAGAGTCTGAGTATATCCATTTCTATTTCATTTTATATATATGGTGCGAAATTCAATCTAGTTTCTATCCACTTTTCAATCGGTTAGAGAGGTCAATTTCTTTTAATTAAAAGTCTCGTTGCACTGTAAATAACGATACTTTAGAGTCCTCGGCTCGTAGATTGAAACGGAAACTAAATTTAATAAAAAATTAAAACTTTTTTATTTACAGTGTTGCAAAATGCAGTCATACATTGAAAAAGTAAATCGAGTTTATGATATAGTTTCAAATTGGATTAAACTTTATCGGAAGCAGGTGATTGCACGCTTGCGTTAAAGGAAAATTGTATAAAATGTAGTTATAAATATATTTTGGAGAGCACGCGTTAATATAGCAAGTGTATACGTAAAAGCGGAGCCCCTTAACCGCACACTACACAGTGTATGCATAAAGATAAATCTCAAAGTAAATGATCATTAATAATAATACGTGCTTAATGCATATTAACCCCGTAAACCATACATTCACCTCTCAAACAGCCATAAACATTACTATGCCTCACCCCGTGTCACCTCGACATTCTCATAATAAATATCCCCTTTCTCCCTCGACACCTAAAAGCCACACACCGTACAATCTACAAACACACACACACACACATTGACGCACACTCAGGGACACCTCCACGAAGAAGAAGAATAAAAAAAGACCTCGTTTACGAGGAAAGAAAAAAACGATCCAACGAAACCCCGAGCAAATAAGCGCGCGCGCGCACATTATACGTCAGTCCAAAGGCAAAAAACGAGAGTAGGAAAAAAAGCCAAGCCAACGAGGAAGGAATACGAGCGCGCGAGGGTCCGCACACGCGTGCACTCGTATCCACCTACCCACATCCCGTGGCCGCGCGCACGGCTATACCCATGCGCGCGTGTCCGTGTATCCACAGGATCATACGTCAAGCAGTCAAGTCCCTTATCTGCCAGGCGCGCTCGCGCGTCCCCCTCGTGATCGTACGTCGCACGCGCGCCGGTGCTGCTGCTGCTGCCCCATCGGCACGCCAGCCGTGGGCTTCTTCGAGTATTCGAAGCAGCGCCCTCTAAAAGAGCCGAGGAGGCTCACCTCACCCACTCGCGCGCACACACACACACACTTCCCCGCACAGCCGCTCCCCGGGAAACGTACAGCCGCGCGCGAGCGCTCGAAACTTTCCTCGCTTATTCGCCGCTCACCCCTCGACTCTAAGGCGTACAGCCAGGTATATAGCTGTGTGTATATATATATATATATATATATATATATGTAGCTGTTCGCCGAAAATAAAGTATAAAGTAGGCAGAGGAGAGAAGAAGAAGAAGAAGAAGAAAAAGCGGCGCGCCGCGTGAATATTACAACGCTGCGGGTTCCCGTGTGTATGTATGTATGTATGTACGTATGTATGTATATACGTTTGAGAGGAGACGTGTAAATGGCATCGCGCGTGGGGGAGGTATATATAAGGGACAAAAATCGCGTCATCGACACGTCGGCCTGGTGCTCATCGCCCGCGCGAAATATCGATTTCGCCCCTGCGAGCGGTTGACGCTCTCTGCACACACACACACACACACACACACACATACACCCTGTGGAGTTCGTGCTCGCCCACCGCCGCACCGCACCGCCTCGGTCTATATACATGCGCCTCGTCTTGCGTGCTTGCAGGGTATAGGTGTGTGTGTGTGTGGGTAGAAGTAGACGAGGAATGGAGTCGAGGGTGTATAGGTGTGTATGCTAGGTCCCATAAGCGTAAGCTGATGAACCAATTCGAGTGTATTCGGAGGAGAACGGGGCTAGCTTATTGTGTATACGCAGTTTTCTTCTTTGTGATTATTAGGGTTCTGTCGTTTTTGGGGGGAATGTGCCTTTTGCACGCAGAGTCGCCGTGGTAGGGGAGAGTAGGTTAGCCCGGGTCACCTGAGATTTTATGTAAATAAATAGATTGGTATTGTTCAAGGTGACGTTGTAGCAATATAAAGATCAAAACGAATGAGAGGACATAGATAAACCTAGTTAAGTATAGATAATTGTGACATTAGTTCTCAAACTAAGGGGCGGTCGATGACTCAAGTGGTAAATGCGTACCTCTTAAGAAAACGGCCGCTCAGGGGGTAGTGGATTCGAATCCCCGTTAGTCCGAATTTCTCGGGGACATTTTAAGATAATGTGATTCCGGATTTGTCGGTAGCGGTGATCGGGCCTACAATCCGCTATCTAGGTAAGGGCAGTAATGCCCGTATATGTAATTAAAAAAAATTCATGAATGGTTACCCGACTCTTTCCTATAGGTTACAAATTTAATAGTTGTGTATAACATTTAATATTACTTTAGTTAATATTAATTTTTTATATTAATTTAGTTAAATTTAGATTTTAATATTAGTATATAGTTTGGTAATTTTAATATAAAGTATTGGAACAAACATTTTCTGTTTTCTGTGGAGAGAAGGTAAACGTTGTCCAATGAGTTTTCAGTATTTCAAAAGCTGCTGTACGAATCAGTTTCAATTGATTTCAAGCTTTTGTTTCAAATTACGTTATACTTTTTGTATTGTATCGTATTAACTTCCTCTATCCTCTTACTTCTGCCTGGATGCCCTGTTTATCAACCCAACTTTTTATAACGCCAGTTTTAAAACCCCATTTCTCAGATTACTGGCATTTCAGACCCTTGCGGCAGTGGGGCGCATACGTCTACGTCAAGCACAACCCGACATTAGAGTTCAATTTCTGATGCAGCCAGCCTCAGCTTATGGACATTCATACTATCACTCCCGTCTTACCGCTGTCAGTTCTCGAGGAGTGACGATGATACGATCCACGAATCCACGTAAAAATACTCATCGACCGGTCGACCCTCTTCGAGAATGGTGATTTGAGAACTTTTGGCCATTTTCTGGCGTTGTATAATTTATTTGTCGATTTCCTGGGGTACAAATCGCATCGACAAATCGAGTTCTCCCGATATTACGTCACTTTTTTAACATATTTACAGTAACGAAAATAGTTATACAATATATGTAAGGATAATCAGGTAGTGTAAATAATCATAAAATGGAAGTATTACATGAATCTGATATAATCCAATTTAGCCCTACTTATTTGTACAAAAATCATAGTAAGAATGTTGCATCTTGTAAAAAATTAACGTCTTCCACACTTATCGATTAGTTCAATTTAATGAACTAATAACTTTAACTTTTTAAACGTTAGAGAATAAATTCTCAAAAATTGAATAATGCTCATTAAAAATAGCATAGTTGACCCATAGCATAATATTTTATCTAAAGTTTCCTTATACGTACTCAAGTCCTACAATATGCCTTATCAACAAGTCTAAAAATGTATTTGGGCTCAAAATATTCGCACTGTACAAGTTAGCCTCTTTTTCCCTTACACACTCGTCTATAATATATACTGCTGCGAGGGCGGGATTCCGAGGAAGGAGTGGATCGGCTCTTTTTTTCTTTCCGCGTTTTACTGCCTACTACCGTGCGCGGCGAGGTTCGCTGGACTCGGAGGGATGGAGAAAGGCAGAGAGCTGCGTTAAATCGCCGGAAAAGCTCGTTTTTTCTTCTTCAAAGGGTTGCGTTGTTGCTTCTCGGAGCTGATTTTGACAGGATGGGAAATCGATTTTGGAACGAGGCCGTTCCAGTTCGACGAGATATATAGGTACTTCGGAGAGGCAGGCACGGGCTTACGCTTTTTGCGCAGGATTGGGGAGGAGCTATTTCGCGTGATTTAGGGATGGATTTAGATTTTTTTGCTACAAACAAAGTTGGGCTAAAATCATTATAGAAATATGTTTTGAGACAATACGAATCGAAATACACTATTTTTAGAAAATGTCTGTATGGATGAATGTGTGTGTGTGAGTGTGTGTATATGTGTGTGTGTGTATATATGTGTGTCTGTGTGTATAAGTGTGTGTGTGTGTGTGTGTGAATGTCTGTGTTTGTATGTATGGATGTGGATCAGCATTACTCTGAATATACGCGGTGAAAATTAACGTTTCAGGGTTTATTCTTTTTATTTATTTGTAAAGAAAGGCGGCTCAAAAATATATTTTTTTGATTTTCAATGCATTGTTGTTTGTTAAGCTGTTTTTCGATTTTTGAGTTTTAGATTCTCGGGTTTTTTGATACGTTAGAAATAATATCATCGATTCAGTGATAATGCATTTGAAAGAGCATAATAACTTTTGAATGAGCTATTTCTCTTGTTTTGTTATACACGAAAATATCACTTTTTGTTTAAACAGTGATATCTGGGAAATATAATAGCTTTTTCCGGTCGATGGCAATAAAACTGCCAAATTGTCATTCATCATCGTTCAGTCCGAATCCAGTTTTTGTAACGGAAACTACTGTTTCCCCACATATAGCTCGCGTGTGTCTCACCTGGCCAAACCTACTCGCGCGCTCTCTCGCATATTATAGAATTGTTTTCGAGTTCGGAAGATTCCAGTTAGAAATATCCGCGTCTGGCCCGCGTATTTTAAATAAATGCTCGTAAATTTATTTAATATTACGAATAATTGTACGAATATTACAATGAAACTAAGTAGAAGAAATACTTTTGATAAATAATAAGTGACTATAAAATTATTAGTACTTAATAACTAATTAAATATAAGTATCTTGTAACGTGTGAAATTTACGATATCTATACCATTTAAATAAACAAATATATATAATATATTCTTATAATATCAATTAATTTTGTAACCTTCCTTATCCTTCTGTCTTATATACACTCTAACCTTTCGGGTGGGAAGAGCAATATCAAACCCCAATCCGAAGAACGTGCGTACCAATTTTAACGATATATTGCAATAGAAAAATCAATAAGATAAAAAACAATAGAGCCCCTGGAATAGATTATTTACGAGCCGAACTATTTAAACATAAGGGGGGGGGGGAAACTTTAGAATATAATTCATAATTTTATTTGCACCGTATAGAGGAAAGAAACAATGCTCAAAGTATGGAGAGATCTACTCATAGTCCCAATACATAATATAGGAGATAAAACAAACTGTAGTAACTATAAAGGCATTTCTCTTCTCTGTACAAGCTACAAAATTCTCTCTAATGTACTGCTAGATAGACTCACACCTCTCGCGGAGAAAATCCTCGGGGATTACCAGTGTGGATTTCGAAGAAACAGGTCAATAAGCGACCAGATGTGCACGGTTAGGCAGCTCCTCGAAAAGAAATGGGAATATGGAGAAACGGTACACCAATTATTCATTGATTTCAAGAAAGCATATGACTCAATAATAAGTTGTAAAATGTTCCACATCTTAGTACTGCTAGGGGTACCAAAAAAGTTGGTCAATTTAATCAGAATGTGCCTAGATAACAGTCGGGGAATAGTCAGGTCAAGTAAGAGCCTATCGCAGCCATTTGACATTCACAACGGGCTAAAACATGGAGATGCTCTATCAACCCTCCTATTTAACTTAGTTTTAGAATACGTAGCCAGAGCGGTACAAGAAAGTAAAGAGAGAATTATAATAAATGACTCCCTAATACAATTGTTAGCATACGCAGATGATACAGACATAATAGGAAAAAACAGAAAAGCCGTAATAAAAAACGTAGAAATATTAATAAAAACAGCTAAACAAACAGGCCCAGAAATAAGTGAAGAGAAAACCCAGTACAAAAGTCTCTGGAAAAACTTTCAAAAAAGTAGACAAGTTCAAATACCTTTGCACAATAATAAACCACAAAAATGAAACTCATAAAAAAATGAAAAAGAGGCTGCATTCGGGAATACATGCCTATATTCGGTATATAGTTTACTAAAATCACGATTACTATCGCGAAAGACTAAATTAGAAATATATAGAAAAATCATAATGCCAGTACTTCTATATGGATGCAAAACCTGGGCGTTAACCAAACGGGAAGAAAATAGATTTAGAGTATTTTAGAATAGAGTCCTTAGAAATATATTTGGGGGCAAAATAGATAAGATTACTACAGAATGGAGAATGTTAAAAAACCAAGAAATACACGAGCTATACGGGAAGTCAAACATTACCACAGTGATTAAATCTCGAAGACTAGGGTGGGTTGGGCATGTAGCTAGGATGGGTAACGAAAGAGCAGCACTTAGTGTACTGGTAGGGAAGCCGACAGGAGCAAGACCCCAGGTAGACAGAGACGAAGAAGGGAGGATAATATTAAAATGGACCTACGAGGAATAGGATGTTCTGAGGAGGATTGGATGCAATTCGCAAAGCAATAGAGAAAGATGGCGTTACTGTGTGAACAAGGCTATGGACTACACAGCTATGGATCGCTAGTCCCAACAAGTAATTATGATAGTTATATATGGTGCTGATGCAAGCACATCTACAGCCGACATAAAGACTATGTGATAGCTGTTGCCCTACAGGCACCGTTGCTGCTTATCATTACTACTTGGCCTTTATAATAATAATAATAATTGCAATAGAAGAGTGATACGCTCTAATATCGTAGCTAGTGGCAACGAAACATAAAATCAATTTTATTTATTTTTTTATATTTTACCAATACCACTTGCGTTGTCAACGTGGCGATTCCCGTTGTAATAACCCAAAATCTCATTTTCTAATTTTTTGAAGTTACGGAGGTTTTTAGTTAAGGCGGCAGTATTTACCAAGCGTGCTTTCAGGTACACGCAATTAATAACTTTAAATTGAAATTTCCTTGTGAGAAATTGAAAATCTTATAATAAACGTGTCTATCAGATCGAAGTGAACCATTTCCGATCTCGTAATTTGGTCCTACGACGAAGCTAAGTGCCAATAAATCGGTAGCAGTTTTTTATTGTACAGTTAGACCTCGCGCACTTTTTCCGATTTATTGCGTTAAACAACTTTTTAGATCGTCGTACAAATCAAGTATAATAACTACACATACAAAGGCATAATTATGTATTTATATATGTGTACTATACCGCCTACTTTAATTTTATCACCTCACCCCCTCTCCCCCTCCTTATTTCCCCTCCTTTTTCTTATTTTGTACTTTTCCGATTTATTGCGTTACAAACAGCCATCACTCATTTTATATAGGATATAGGATATAGGATAGGTAAGGTAATGTGGTAATGTGGTTCATATAGGTAATGTGGCCACCTATTCGAGATCTCGCTGAATGTCTTATTCTGGGGCGCCGTAACTCCTACAGTATATGTACTGTATCAAAAAATATTAAGGGGCGTCGCGACCGTGCTATTGTCGCCCTTAGTTTATAAGATAGTGTCATGTTTATGCACGAAAGCATCAAAACATTTCTTAGGAATGCATGCATGTAAAGAAACCACTTTTGTCACCGTGATACAACCGAAAAAAAAATCATACGATTCGTAAAATTGTAGCTATTTTTACGTACGTAAGTGCTTTTTCAGCTTAGAAAGTAAAAAGTTAGGCGGGCAATCGAACAAAATAGATTTTATGACGTTACTACTGCTGATGCACGGTTCACGTTAGTGGGTTAAGATGCATGTCTTGGTTTTTGCCGTAGAGTGTATTTTCGATGTAAAAATTGTTTCGTTAACGCTTATCGGTTGGTAAAATGACCATACGAATGCGTTACAAGGCAAAAGGTAATCGACGTAATTAGAAATGGCGGTTGCTCCTTTAAAATTCCTAGGCATAATAATTCCTAAAGTATCGACACCAATGCGTACGTTACGATACGATATGGTTGAATAACACATAAAGGAAGTCTCTGCTAGGCTAATCTTGATTTTTTGTAGCACGTACTATACAACTTTATCATTAAAACTGATAGGGGGCCAGTTTACCAACGCTGTTGGTAAAGTGGCCAATTTTCAACTACTTAGAACTTCTTTAATTAAAATTCAGTGAGTGAATTTTTTTGCAAAATAACTCATGAGGTATTAGAGTAAAAGGTTTCAATAACATATCTCAATAGTTTCCGAAGCCCCAAAACCCGATTTATATCTACTGTGAATCGAAAGTTCCTTAAGGTGTCCACATTACCTGCACCCACCTTATTATAGCCTACATTCTGTTTTTGACGATATGATTTGAATATAATTTCCTGAAATTTTCATGATCTTTGTTTGGTAACTAACTATACAATATTTTAGTGTTTTTGAAAAAGAACATAATTCTTCAAATAATCTTTTTGCACAATAATTTCCACCATATGTAATTTTTAGGGGGTACAGTTACCTTAAATCTGAAATAATAATTATTATTTTAGTGCTTAAAATAATTAAACGTTGATCACCATTAAATTTTTATTATTTATATGCATTAAAATTGTATATAATACTAGAAAAGTGTCTTACAATCTGAATTTCTTCAAAATTATGGTCGTGCTTGTAGCTAGTGTCAAAGTAAGTGAAAAAAACATTGAAAAATTTACATTCGCTTACAGGGAGACGCTATTCTTTACGGCCACTGGACTATATCAGTGAATTTTTCATGAAAAGTGAGATGCTCGTCTTCTTGACGTATAATCGATATTTGCGCCTTTTTCTCTGGTGGAATGGTACATTATATGCGTTAAAATACAGTAAGTGTTTTATATGTGTAGGGGAAACCGGGGCGAATTCAAACGCTTTTTTAATTAGTAATTTTAGTTCAATATACTTAACAAAAAAATTAATTTTACGACGGTAGATTTATTTGTTGTCATTTAAACTAATATAACAAATTTTTTCTAAGCCTTTGTTACCCCAATATGTACCTTTCTTTATCATCAATACAAACGACATTTTCGTTCGTTTTCGCCCCCGATACCGGGCGAAATCGAACAATGCATTTTAAATAGCACAAGCAGATGTTAATAAATATGTAACTTCTATTTTACATTTTTTGGGAAATATGAGAAACTAATAATTATTCAAGCAAATCATATATTTATTTCCTTTTTAAACATTACATAATATTATTATAAATACTAATGATTATTTATATTTAAAATTTAATACAAAGTTGACGTATTTTTATTGAAATTCACAACTCTAGCTAAATATGTATCTTTTCAGACTCTAGATGTCAAATTTGAATGCCTTTTTATAAAAATGCTAAACCGATCCAATTTTGTTATGTTATTCTTAATCTAGCTTCCAGCAGTTTGCCAATTAATTGCTGATAGATTATATAAGCTAGCTGGCGAATACGTATAGGGCGCTTAACATTTTAAAGATTTAAAGTTGTCGACAGCTTCTGCAATGTACATACTCCAATAATTTGTGCTCAATTTCTACACTGAAGAGTAGCTTGTAGTCGTTTTAATTAAAAATATTTTGAACGATATTAACGTCAACTTGATTATGTTTGTTGACACAATAAGATAATATTGATATGCTCATGTTGTAGTAATTAACGACAATATCTCTGCGTTCGATAATTTCCTACCTTTAACATATTGCACTGCTTGAAAAATAGTTTCCGAATCATTTTAACATTATATTTTGTCTTTTTATGTTGTTTTGAACTATGAATTAACGAAATGTAATTAATACAATTAATTAGAAATTGTTTCATGAAAAAAATACGGTGTTTGAAATCGCCAATTATCATTAGATATTCCTACTACAAGATATTTACTTTGTTTCAATTCGCCCAGGTCTCCTCTACAAATTTTCATTAAAATTTTTTTTATCAAACACTAAATATAATAATTATTAATTCAAATTTAAGGTGTATCCCCATAATGTGAAGAAAATTCAATAGAAAGACTCATACGCGAATAATATGCTCTTTTCCAATTTATCATAAAAAATCAGTGAATTTTTTCGTTAAAAAAATATATAAAACACTATGCATTATATAACATATTATAATCAATATGAACTATCTGCACCTATACTTTCCTTAATTTGCAATCAATATTTGTAAAAGCATTTCAGCTCTATTTTTATGAAAATTTAAATAACGAAAATGAATAATCAATACGCTTTCCCTGTATTATTACAGTCAACATTTATCTGTCACAACTATTTTATTTCCCTGAGTGCTGATCGCGCGCGCGCTCGGTATCAGATTTTCCGATCAAGTTAATTCCGCAGGCGCGCTCGCGCGCCAGGCGACGCCGACGCTTTCACGCGGGTAAGAGGATATTTTAGAGGATCGAAGTTCGTTACGAGTGAATCCTAAATGCAGCGAAAATGCGACACTGCACTTCCGTTTCATCTTTTCAAGCAGCGCCTATACTTCATAGCGCCCCGGCTCATTGAAACTTCCATTCAGAGGAGCACTTTTATAACTCAATGCGAATGTTTCCGACAAATATAGGAATTATATTAATTCAAGCTGAAGGTTCAAATCAAAATGTATTATGTCTTTTATAAGATTATTATCTGCAATGGAAATCATCTGTATTTGAGCTTCAACTTATATTAAGGAGATGTGAAAGGGTATAGTTTTTGAACCCATTTTTCTCCGGCAAATACGAAAGAAACTCGTAGAAATTTTAACTAGAGAATTTTAACTAGAGAATTTTAATTAGAAATTTTTACTTTATACGTATACCTATTATATTTAGAAGAACTTGCCAGAGCGTTATTTTCCCAAATTCGAAAAGAATTCTTTTACCCAACGTGCTTTGTATTTTCTTTTAATATCTTCTTAAGATGATAAGTAATATTAACTCGATCTTGTTAAAATTTCAACTGTTTCCATTCATATGTGACAATAAAATTGTTTCAAAATTTTCTGAATGCATATTCTAACATAAAGTTACATAGATGGTGATGGTTTTGCATCGCTTTAAACATCTTTGTATTTCAGCTACTACTTTATACTACTAACATACGAGCAAATTTCAGCATTTTTTTTATCATGTGGATTATTTCTTGGATTTAAATACAATCTATCCTTAGATATTTTTCGACACAATATATTAAGATTTGCATGTTCTCCCATCTCTATTTTATTATTTAATTTTTCATGCAGAACTCGATGCAAGTATTTACTGCGAAGTATACGGATGTTACTTATTCAGAGTTTTCGATCTCACAATCTCTTTTTGTGTAGACTTTAATTTAAAATTTTAATGAGTACTTTTTTAAATTACATAAAGTAAAAAATGTGTACATGTTAACTACATGTACACATTGCTCTAAATTAAAGTTTCTTTTTATCTTACATCTGTTTACAGAAATTAATAAGTCCGCAAACGACTTCATGTTAATGAATTGATGACTCATGGACAAAACGTAAATCGCAGTGTCAGAAGCCAAATTCCTTTTGCGTTCTCATTCGAGTAGATACACATTTCATGAGGTATAATTAATAAATCTATTTAATTTAATTGTTTTCATATTCAGCATAAATATAGGTGTTAAGAATTCAACAATTTTATTATTAATTATAATTAATTATACTTTCAAAATTATTGATGAAAGATATGCTTACAGTTAATAAGTAGAAACGGTACTGGGTTTAGTCACGAAGTAATGTAGACGAATTATATGATACAGATACGAAAGATGCATATTTTAAGGGGATGTGAAAAAGTCCCATATGAATTGCTTACTACGGAAAATTTTCAAACCAGTTTTCCGGTTGTGGCATAGTAAGCCGTTTTTCTAAAAACTTGTTCATATCTCGAGTAATTATTTAGAATAAAGAATTTGACAACACAGATCCCTTTAAAAAGAATTTTCAGTTTTTGAAAAAAAAAACGGCCTACTATTGCCCTTCGCATTTATATAAACAGTATCTGTTTTGAATTTCAAAAGATTCTGTTATTATCTCTTTCACTTCCCCTTAATCTAGAGCAGAATGTACTTGACTTTCTTTAATTTTGAATGTAAAAGTTTATAGACAAACATATTTTGTTAAGATAACATCCTCGAATTTTTTCCACAAATCCATTTTAATTAACTAAAACACATTTTGATAGCTTGAAAATTTAAAATCATGCATGTATATTTAATTTATATATAAAATAGCCTTACATGTTACATAAATAATAAATATATTCTATTATTAATTATCTTTCAACTAGCAGAAATAAAGCTTTTCCTAATAATTGGAAATAATTAATAATTCGCATTCATTAAATTTACTTGAATTCTAAGAGAGCAGTTGCGCAATTTCTTTATATAAAGCAATTTAGGCTTTAGTCTGAATCTTAAGAAAATGCACATTTTTAATTAACCAATGAAAGTTGTGGAGATATTTGCAGATGCAACGGGAAATTGAAAAATATGCATGATACTAGTTTCAAACTCAATTGGCAATGCCACATACAAATGATCTGTTCACTTAATTTATTGGATTAGAATTTAATATTTTGAATACATGAAAAAAATGAGTAAATTGTTATTAACTGACACTATTACTACAAATCATACTACAGCTATGTGATTTTTATATTATAATATTTCACGCACTAAATCATGATAGCAATTACAAATGCAATTATTACGAGTAAACATTTATGATGGGAATCAATAGAACGATAATGTCTATAATTTATACCATGTAAACTGATATCCAAACAGTAGTCTCTATAGTGTTAACCGAATTACTGTAATATCAGTGTCAGTCTAATAAGCGATTCCAATATTAATAACAAATTAAAATAGAAAGAAAAATCATTATTTCACTTTTAGAAAATTGGTAGCGTAAAATTAGCTACAATGTACATCGAAAATTCGATAACATCTTCTTTGTCGTCGTCCTCTAAAAAGATAGAATCCGAGCGTCTGTTCAGCAGAAAAAAAAATGACACCTCATTAAAGTTACTTTGCTCGCTCAAAACGAGAGAGAGAGAGAGAGAGAGAGAGAGAGAGAGAGAGAGAGAGAGAGAGAGAGAGAAAGGAAAACCTGGAAAAGCTCAGTACGCACGGCATATCGACCGTCGTCCCGAACGCGAAAGCAGCTCGATCGCGCGCGGCAAAAGGGAAGAAGCCAAAGCTCCCGAGCGTCGCGCACGCTCGGTAACGATTTTCCATAAAACCTCGAGCTCTCTCTCTCTCTCTCTCTCTCTCTCTCTCTCGCGCGCGCGTGCCTCCAAACATTAGCGTATATATAATATACACCCCGCGCGTCGATGTGTACACCTTTCATTTTTCTTCTCCCACCCCCCGACAAAAATGTTCGGCGCGGCGCGTCAACCTCGGCGAACCGCCGACTACGTGCAAAAGGCAGTAGTGTGCTACATGTGTATATAGGTATATATATGCGCGCGGAGGGAGGCCGCGGCGAAATAGAAAAAGAGAGAAAATAAAAAAGAGAAGAGAGAAAAACGGCCAGCGAGAAAAAAAGCTCGACGGCAGTGCAGCAGCGGCGGCGGCAGCAGCAGCTCCAACGGCCGTACATAATTAGAGGCTTTAAGCCGAGGAGAGAAGCGAGGGAGTAGAAAGACTAGCTCTATACTGCTCGACGTTCGCGCCTCGGCGCCGTGTATAATAGTGCAGCGGCAGCTGCCGGTGAATTTCGCCAAAGCGACGCGCGCTGACGCACTGAATGAGCCGGGAGAGAGCGCGCAGCGGGAGAATTTTAATTATTTTATGTATATCTGCGCCACTCGTAATTACTGGGATTCCTGCTTTATTTTTGCCTTTGCTGTTGCTTTTGTTTCCTTTCGTTTCTTAGGGGGCTGCGCTCTGGAGTGACAATTAAGGACCTAGTTTGGACGTTGGAGCTTGCGATCGTTGCGAACGGGGGACTCGAGTGAATTTGTCTTTTGTCGAGTTGAATGTACTCGCGAAGTAGGCGCGCCTTGAACTTTTCATTTTAGCGATGATTGGACTGATAGTTACGCGTTCTAGGTGCTTTTACATGGTGTGCGTTCAAGGTGATTTGAAGGTAGAAATATATATGTTATGTGAAACGGCTGGGTATGTATGTTTATAACACTTCTCTTATACTGAGCTAAATAAATGATGCGCAATGACAAATAGGTTCGTTCTTGCTAACTTTTGATTCGTATTCAAATATAAATGCAAAAAGATATTTTTATCCACTCTTCAACGAAAATTTGAGTAACTATATAGCGAGTGTTCGTTGAAAATAGAGAAGGTTTATGCATAGCATTTATTATATATGTCACATTTAAAAGGATAACTCATTCAGTAGAGAGACATTCATAAAACGCAACTTTCTGTCATTTTTCAAGTAGATTAGTCAAACTTTACAAACTTATTTTTTGCTCCGAAAGTTACATTTTTTGTCTGACTGTAATTATTTTATATACCAAATGACGCGCCAGAGCAATACGAAAAGTATGCGTGGCGGGGCACATGTACGACGATATTGAGGTTCTGTCGCCTGCGAGAGCTCTTCCGGGTACCTGGTACTCTTATAATTAATAGAATTTGTTTTTTCAGTTTTCATATTTTACTTTGTTTTTTCGTTTTTGTTTTGTCTTTGTATATTGTTGTAAATACCAATTAAGATCCTGGTATAGATATGCACGCGTTTATGACATTTATAATAAGTGACTGGAATAAATTCACGTTTTATTGAGTTTAATGCACTCGTAATCAAGGTGCTCAGACCATTTCAGTTTATCAATGATGATAATGATAATATCAACGTGCTGTTTGTTGTTTGTAAACCTGATTGAAAAATATGTATATTGATGGTGATTTGAAGGTAAATCTATTAAATATACATATGCAAAGCGGCTAGTTATGCCTAACACTTTTCTACTGAGTTAAAATCTTTAGTTCCCCGGGGAAATTTTTCTCCGAAAGTCATTTACTTTTATGAGCTTTTAAACAACGTCATTAGAGAATGATGACAACTATGTATGCACATAGACATCTTATAAAAAATTAAAACTTGCTTTCTGTTTCAGCTTAGAAAAAAGATGAGATTTTTAGTTTATTCTTAACATATTGAGTTACGAATAAAATACATTAGATATTCAAAACTATTATTCACTGCAATTGGTAACAGAAAAGGTTCTTTCATATATTTTAAGGGAATTGATTTAAAATCCTATTTATAAGTAACTTAATACATCTAGTTTAAGAACAAGAATTATTAATTTTTTGACGATAGTAACCGTTTTTGTATAAAAGTTTAGTATAATTTAATTACGCTTTGGTTGACTAAACAAAACTGATTGTTGAAATTATATAGACCCTAGCTAAAAATTATTGTATTTACAATATCTGAACTTGATAATTAGTTTTAATATAATTGTCCAGTTTGCAATTTTCAGTTGCCACTTTATAATATAAGGGGGGTGCAGGTAATGTGACCACTTTAAGAAACTTTCGATTCCTAGTAGATATATATCGGGTTTTGGAGCTTAGAAAACTATTAAGAAATGTTATTTGAATCTTTAACTCTAATACCTCATGAGTTTCTTTGCAAAATAATTTACTCTCTGAATTTTAGTTAAAGAAGTTCTAAGTAGTTAAAAATTGTAGATAAAAATACCTATCAGTTCTTAGTAACTACTTGATAAAGTCAGGATGAGCCTAGCAGAGACTTCCTTTATGTGTTATTTAACTACATGATGCTGTAGCGTACGTCTTGGTGTCGATATTTTGGGATTAGAAGGCCTAGCAATTTTGAAGAAATAACCGTGCGACGTTTTTATCGGCGTCGATTGCCTTTTGCCTTGCAATGCATTCATTTGGCTACTTTCCCAACCGATAAACGTCAACGAAAATTTCAATTTTCGCATCGAAAATAAACTCTACGACAAAAACTTGTACATGCATCTTAAAGTATGTAAAAAAGCTACAATTTTATGTACCGTATGATTTTTTTGTCGCTCATATTGCGGTGATAAAAGTGGTTTGATTACATGCATGACCACATTACCTGCACCCATCCTAATACATATATGATTTGTGTGGAACAATATGTTTCCGATAAAAATAGGTCTATCCTTTAATTCGTTCGAAAGATTTTCAGGATATCGATAAAATATAATTACCCGAGGCACTTTTATCCCCTCATTAGCGATTATTTGCGGAAAATCCTTTTTCGCCACTAATTAAAAGTAAACTATCCGTGATTTTCTATCCGGTGTGCTTTCATCTCGTGCATTTCCCATAGCCAAAAATATATTTTAATTTTATTTGTATAACAAGTTCGAAATTATGATGAATATTTTACAACGAACCTGGTAAAATCTAATACCATTCAAAATTATTGGAGTATTCGGTAGGCTTGAAATTTCGTGGTATCCGTTCATTCGCAGTAGCGCGTTTACCCTAATTAAATTTTGGTTGATCAAAATTGAATACGTCGGGCACGTTTAAACGGATACACCGCAACTATTAATTGAAGTAAAACTTCTATAGATTCTGCATATATATTTATAATATAAAGCACAAATTTGCAGCATTATTCCATATTTTTTTATTAATGTCGTTCCTCGCTTTCTCTCTCACTGAGAACTAACATTTTGATTAACTTTGCAAGAGAAAAACTGTACACTTGAATTAATTTTAATTAAAACAATGTTACATTGGGCTTTGTTACTATGTAGATTATTTTAGTAATTTTTATTTATTATTATTTAGGCACGTAGAACATTTGAATGTATAAGAAAAATTAAATTAAATTTTATGAACAATGTCTGCTTGAATTATTAATCTGAGAACGCTATGCGTCATGGAGAAATATAAAGTATGCTCTATAAATTCAAAATACTCAACCTAACTTTAAAGATTCATGATGCTACACATATAAATTGAGTTATTAACTTCTTCAACTTTTGAATAGTGCTCTTGCTCTTACACGTGATGAGCTATTATAATACGTATTCTTTTAAATTCTTCTAAAAGTTAAAAATTCAAACAAATTTTTTGTTTTTACGAGCCGTTATTGAAGAATACCTTGGTAATATTCTCATTAAAATCGAAATATGATTTACTTCACGAATCATTGAAATGCAGTTTTTCTTATTATATTTGTCCATGCAGTATAATTATAAAGGAACTATTAAATTAACAAAACATTGTTTATTAAGGTAGGACTATGGTGAAAAGACAAACTTTTTTCTATACACGTGCGTGAAAAAGGCTCTTTTCCATGCTGGCAAAACGAATGGAAAACTGGGCATTCCGAGCGTCTTTGAATGTACATTCCCTCCGGCTTCTGAAAATTTCTGAAAATAATGTCGAAATTTCATGGAAAAGATTCAAAATTTTGGAGAAAATTCAAAATTTTTGAGAATATTCAAAATATTGGAGAAAATACAAAATTTTTGAAAAAAATCAAAATTTTGAGGAAAACACGATTAAATTTTCAATTTTGTATGTTATCTAATGTAAATTGTTTTACTTAAATGCGTATAACTTTGTTAAAACATTAAATTTTGACTTCTGATAAGTTTCAAAATATTCTTACAATTACAAAGATTAAGAAAATTTAATAAAATTTTTGTTGATATTTTGGACAAAAAACACCTCCTACTTTAATGGAATTAAAAAAAAATACGACAAGTAGTTTATCAGAATTGCTCGCGCTAATTGCATTTATCCTAATCCTCTTTGAAATCCTTTGTGAGAAAATTCATTGTTCCTAGTACAATAAAAGCACTGTTACTCAGCAACGCGGATTTCCACTTAATCTCGTATAAATTTATAGTTTCTCAAAATGTGAATGTTCTATACCTTTCTCTAAGCAAGGATTTACTTTAAATTGAACGTAAATCCACTATAAATTGAACAGACGGTATTTTTATTCGGCATCAAATATTCATGAAGTATTATGAAAGATTTCAACAAAATTGTACCTTCTGTTTATATATCTGTTTTAAAGCGTGTATTCGCTGTGAGCACTATAGATATTGTACACAAAAATAGCTCCATCTTACGGTCGAGTGACGTGATTTAGGAAGTACAAAATACACAGGCTCTATTATGGACTTTCAATGAAAATAATTTTTTATAACTTTCTGACAATTTGTGTGATCTCAAATTTCTTTCTTGAATTGACATATTTATTTATTATTAAAAAACATTATAACCCTGGTAGAAAAATGAGCATATTAGATGGTCGGTTCACGATCTATTGGGCAGATCCGTTTCCTAATAGTTCGCCAGAAATAAACCAGCATCTGCCCAGAAATTTATAGAAAATCTAAATAGCTTACATAACCCTAAAAAATTATTGAAAATGTAAATCCCATTATAGTACTTCTGCGTTAAAACAGCATGCAAATTTTTAATCGATTATTTATTTGATTTTTTATGTTTTATTTAATTATAAAACTCTAACCTTAAAAAAACTTTTAATGAAATAAGTTTTTAGTTTTTATTTCGAATCTATCCCAAATATATCTTAGCATTCTATTAACAATAAGCTATTAAATCCATGACATAATAATCATTATTAACTTATAAAAATTCGTTAAACGTTATTTTTTATTTATTTATTCATTAACCATAAGTTGGTCAGGTTTCTGACGAGAAAACGTCGACAGGTAGCGGGGTTTCTGGCCAGACTTTTAAGCAGAAATTGGCCATTCCCTATAAAATAGAGTAAAATCTGGCGAACATATGGGGAACGTTTCTACCAGGGAAGGATATTCATAGATTCATTAGTAATTAAAAAAATATTAGTTTCATTGAATGACCATAAGAGCCTGTGTATTTTGTATTACCTCGATCTCGTCACTCGATCGTAAGATGGCGCTATTCTTGAAAATAAGATAACATATACTATATACCACATACTCACAGCGAATAGGGGAGAGTACCCTAGTATGACTACCCACAGCTATTTTATCTATAACTTTTGTGAGCCAAGGTAAAAGCGAAACTTTCAAAATGCAATTAGTTGTATGAATGGACCTTTTTGACGTAGTAAAGTATTTTTAGACAAAGTTAATAATGTGAGTTAAGTATTAAATAATAACGACAACTGCAGATTTTGAGTTTTCGAAAAAGTGTCTCCCAGTATGACAACCTAACGTTTATAGAAGAGTATTTTTACCCTAAATGCTTTAAAATTGTGCTTCAAAGGTAGGTAAAAGTTATAAAATAGTATGCTGTTTATAATATTTATGTACATTAGTAGATTATTTGCCTCATGTGGCGTTTTTCGCTCGAGCGAAGCGAGATATACATTAATGTATCAATATTTAAAGAAAATGGATGGAATCATACATATAGTAATCGCAATTTCACAAAAAGAAAAGACATTTTTAACTAACTACTCCAAATGAATAAAAAGCTACATTTTTCGCCTCTTTCAATTAATAGGAACACAGTGCACCTACACAAGCGACGACAATTTTCTGTACTCAACACCTGCAGCATGATTATTTCTGACAAGCAACCGCCTCCGCAAATAAGCGTCGCCCCTCTGTACACCTCGTTAGAATAAATAACAAATTCTTACGAATATTCTGAAATTGTTATCGCGAGCGTTCTTACGAAACTTGAAACTTCTCCTCGGATACGGTATTAACTACGTCGTGGTAGCCGCGGGCGTGCGCCGCAAGTCTAACGACGTAATTGCATATTCCAACTTCTTGCAAGATAACTGTGTGCTCGTCGAGTAAACAGTCGCTGCATCCTCAACTATATCTACCCAAAAGCGCATATCGAAATTGATTAACCAGCAACTACCTATACAGAGAGAGAGTGTACGTGTGTATGTGTGTAAGAGAGAGAGAGAGAGAGAGAGAGAGAGAGAGAGAGAGAGAGAGAGAGAGAGAGAGAGAGAGAGAGAGAGAGAGAGAGAGAGCTTGTGGATATAGCGCAGCATCGCGCGCATCGCGATTTCAGTGGTACGAGCCACTCGGCGCTGCACCGCAGTAGTGCACACATCCGTTAGGGCCGGCGCGCGCGTCCTATCGCGTCGTCCGATTTCCGACGCAATCCATCTGTGAGTATACACGGCGTACTAGTCAGCGTGGCGCGAAGCGTTTTAAAAACGATTTTTATTTCAGGGGGCAGCGAGTTTTTGGAAATCAGGTCACGTGGAAAAAGACGAGCCGTCGAATGTTGAAAAATCTGCATTTGTCGTTTATACGGCGCGCGTTCGGTGAACGTGGAAGAAACGAGTTCGAAACGTGAATGTAATGTTCCTGAAACTTCCTGAATCCTATAAAATGTTTATTACAGTCGGACATTGGTAATTCGAAATTCAGGAATCCGGGAATTTTATACCTTTGGTCGAAGTGTGAAGGGGGGCTTTCGGCTTATTTTTATGGGCTTTGACTTCGAATTTGAATGATCAAGTTCCAACTGTATCGCAATGAAGCAAATGTTAACAGCCACATTGGGTGCAGAAGAAAGATCCCATTTTGATAGCACCATTTGAATAGTATAACCCGAATGGTTCATCTCCCTACCAAAATGGTATACATATATAATTATTTTGTAATGTTTTATAAATATTTTTGTAATAAAGTTTCGAAATCTTTTTCTCCACATTTACTCAAAGTGCACGGAGACAAAAATAATAATAAATTTAAGATTTTATTACCCAGCTCTCTGGTATACATGATAAGAATGTGCAGAGTACTCAGTCCTACATAGATAGGGGTAATGAATACTATCTGTTATAAGCGAAATGAAGACCATATACCAGCGTAAGTTTGTAATCAACTTAAATTTCGCACTCCCCTGAACAAGACTAACAACTCAAAATTTGTTTAACTTGATTTCTGAACACAAAATAGATACGAAAATGAAAACCCCTTACACATTTCGAAAATTGATTTAAAAGGGATGAGAAACTGTAATACAATAATAAACTTCAACTAAAATAATTTTATTTCATGAAAAGTTTATGTTAATTGCTTGTTTTGACAAATAAAGTAGAATTTTGAGTTGTGTTAGTCTTGTTTTGAGGGTGCAATGTATTGTTTCAGTCAAACAAATACATCGCACCGAACATTTTAACCGAACAATTTGACGTCAACATTCAAAATTTGGTCAATATTATTAAGTAATAAAATGTCGTTTATTATTATTAGTCATAGACCACAGTTTGCCATTCCTGATTAGCTTATTTCAATTACTAAACAGTTTAGTAATCATTCCTAATAGGCACTGCTAATATAAGCCATTATCATTTTCGTCTCTCAGTGACAAGAATAAGAAAATCATATTGTAACGTATTTCGCTATCGGCATCGTAAAATTCCCCTAATAAAGACCTTTTTTCCAAGTTAACGTAAAATTGCAGTACGCATTGAATCATGGCGTTTTATGACTTTTAATTAATTTTCCTACATTTCACATCGTAAACTGTACGACATTGATATTGCAACCGTCACGATTATTTATGTCGCATCGGTCACGCCATTGTTTTCCCAGTGACATTCAGCAACGATATAGCTCGAATATTTCGACGCTCGTGAATCCTTTCTGAAAGCTTTCGGCAACTTGTATTGCTCGTTGTGTCGCGTGTATGCAAGAAATCATATATACACGAGCCTCGCGAGCGCGCGAGCAACAATCAGGCTGTTCAAATTTCAAGAACCCGATAACCGTTTTCATCTCCCAACAATGCACTCTCCTCGAAGCCTTCCTCCCTCTCTGCATGCCACCTTTCAAACAGCAAGCAGCAGCAGCAACTCTCTCCCCGCGCCCGAACAAAACACACGACTCCCACCCATCGATACTTACATATATATATATTCACAACATATATGCAGAGTGGTTCTAGAAAATATGGAAGACAGAGACGGAGAGGGAAAGAGAGAGCACATTATTCGTTTGATTGTCGGCCGCCAGCAGCACACGTTCGTTACCTATATATACAGATATATATATATATACGTGTGTGAGTGTATATAGGTGCGCACTGGTGGCGAATGACGATCGATTATAGTTTACCCCCTCTCTCTCTCTCTCTGGCTCTCTCATTCCCTCGCGGCCGTCGAACGCGAACGGCACAAAATCGACGAAGCGCGCGCTAACGGACGAACGAGCGCCGGACGGTCGGACGAACGGACGGACGGACCTTCGCTTCGTGTACATATACGCGTGTACAATACGAATAGAGGGTACAGGGAGGGAAAGAGAGAGAGAGAGAGAGAGAGGGTAAACGACGGGGCTGGACTGGACGCGTCTAACGGCGGGGTCAAGTGAATTATATTCGAATTATTTTTATGAATAGATTGTTGTTGCTCGCGCGGAGCTCGTGGATTTTAATAACAATTATCCGGTACAATGGTGTTACAATCTTGTTTGGCGTGCGCGCGGAGTGAATTTTCTGATAAAAAATTACCGCGAATGAGAGAATTACGATGGACGTGGAACATTCCACGGATTAAACGGTCAAAATTAACGTTGTTTGTTATTTTTTTTACTGAACAATGGGGCAAAATTTGCCGTGAATCGGGTTTTTTTTTCTGTGTGTTTTCAGTGTACGCAATATTTATTGTAGTCCAAATCTCCCGCTCGTTTATCCGATTTGTCCCGACAATTTTCAACAGCGAATATTCTCTCTGCGCATCAAACGTAATTGATATTTAATTGCAGAATGAAGAATAATTAATTGTCCGATTCGTTCGGTGATTCGTTTTGGAAGAGGAAATTAATGATTTTATTATGGATATGAAATATATTTTATAGGCGCGTTAACAAAACTTGGAAATATGCACGTTAATTAAAATATAAACAAAAATTAAGTGTGTGCGCTATATAGGCGATTGTTGCGAGTCCTGGATAAAGCGAATGGGATAATAAGCCGTCGCGCGCATAAAAAAAAGGATACGATACTGCGTAGAACGCGAAACGCGCGCAAATATTGGCTCGCGTTCTTTTACAATTCTCCAAAGGTTAAGTGAATATCATTAGTGCATTCATGACGTTGTTAGACTGTTTGTTATATTCAAACAACACGTGCACGGATACTTATAATTAAAAACAGCACAGAGTCTTTCAAATATTACGTTATATAGTTTTGTTTTCACCTAGCTGCGTGTAATATAGAATTTACCATTATTTTTTATGAATTGCGTTTCTAATAATTTATTAGTACGTTTTATAAACTTCATAGTATATAGTATTAATCTAAACATAGGGGAAATATGGGGGCAATCCAAATATTTTCAATCAGTTTTTATTTCTAACATTTTCTACATTTAGTTGTATATTTTCTATGATTGTTCAATTGAAATGAGATTTTGAATACTATTAGATACTTGTTTTATTAGATACTTGTAAAAACTACCTAAAAAATGTATTAAATTCTGCACTTACAGACCGAATAGGCTTAGGTGTTCGGCGCAGGCTCATCCTCTAATTCAATTATGAGTCTGTATAAAAAAGCTTTGTTTGTATTTGTAGCAGTTATTAAAAATAACAATATCGCATTGTTGTGCATCTTTATTAAAATTAACAAAGTTTCAACAGCCTAAGCATCAGTGCTGCATACTTATCGGTAAATACTCTAACAATGATAGCCCAGTATAAGGAGACATCCATAAAAAGGCACAGTATTTTCCTAAAACCCACAATAGGGTGTATTACTCTTTTTTAAGAAATGTGTTCCTCGAATTTAAAAAATTCTATTCCTTTTGTAAGAAGATAGATTCTTATAATCAGTAAAGTATTACTTATAATAAGAAATACGCGCGTTTCAGATTGCTCACTTAAAGAAACGACGATATTCAGGTGCAACTATTTTTAGAGTAAATTTTTTTGTAGTATAGCGACTACCGCACGTTTTAGGCATCCATTATATTACTAAATAGCAACTCCAGGTTCGGTATTTTGTATTTCTGTCTAGAATAAAATGAATATTATATTTAGATGTCAATGTATTTTAAATTCTCTGTTCAAAAAGTTCTTATAAGAATAGCCTCCCGGTCGATATTCTCTATTATACGTGCCAAAAATTATTTTCCGAAGCTTATATCTACAAATACTGATTATTTTATTTGTGGCATGAGTTAAAGTCAATATTTTATACATATATTATATTATAACGTATATATATTTATATCCTTCTCTATATTGGGCACCACTTTTACAAAAACTAAAAATTTTATGGAGTATACACAAATTATTTTCGTTTTATAATAATAAACGAATCATTCCTGACCTCGTTATGACTGCCTAAGTCATTTTTAGTTTCTCAAAATTCGAGAAAACTCAAAAAATTAAAGCCAAATTTAATTTTAAAAAATCCTTATGATTAAGGCTGAAACACATTTCTAAATAAATTCCCAACGTTTCTTTCAATATTTTGAGGGTCTCGGCCAACGGCTTAACTGAGAATGGTAATTACCCTGTCTTAAATTTAATTTGGATCCGAAATCGCTAATAACGAACTTACGAACACAGACAATCCGATTTAACAAAAACTATTTTACTAGTTCAAAAAGCCCCGTTCAAGTAACAAAGAGTAACTCTTTGAAATTTTGATTTCCACCAGGCAATCAAGAGTTACAGCAAAAAAAAAAGCTATTGATGCCCGCACAGCGCGACTCTCCCCTACACCCCATTACGTTCAAAAACGTGATTTTCTCCGCTTCAAGTGCCTTCGCTATATCCTTCACCCTTCTCCCTCGTCTCTCTCTCTCTCCCTCTAACTCCCCCGCGTATACACACGAATCGACCTTACACACACACACCCATACAGCCATGCGCGCGCGCGTGTACGCTCGCGAAACCGCTCGTCACGCGCGAGCTCGCGGCTTTTCCCTTTCTTCCCTTGATCCGCTCCGGCGCGCGAGCGCGAAATTTTCACCTCTCCAGCTCTCCCGCACGCGCGCGCGTATGTGCAGCAGCGGCGGCAGTCCATTCATCGCGTTGTTGCGCCGTGGCAGCGCTGCCTAAACCATCTACTATACGACGCGCCTATATATATACACACACCTTTGTGCTGGGCCATTTCCGCGCGGCGCGCGTGAACCCCGCGAATCCGCACTGAATTTAGATATACCGTATGTATGTGTGCACGATAGAATGGAGGTGTGGGTGCAGTGTGTGGAGGTATGCGGCAGTTGATGGCGGGTATATCCGAAAGGGTAAAGTGATTTTCCGAGAAGAGCGTTTTAGTGTAGTCGAGGGAGGAATCGATATTTTTTGCGACGGTCTTCGTGGATCGTTAGCCGTGGCAAATAATCCGGAATACGCGGGGCTATATAGATTTTTGGGTGGAGTGAATTTCGTTGGTGGATAGAAAGTGATAATAATGTATATTATATTTCTTTTTGTCACAAATCAACGCAAATTTGTTTGTGTTACTGAAATATGAAAAATCAATGAAAGTATTTATGCAACCGATTATTTTGTTCTTCAAAAGATTGAAAAGAGGTAGAAGTATCGAGATTTTATTGAAAGTTTGCAATTTAGTTAATTTAGCCGCACTTATTATACATTTGCCACACTGTACCAGTTAAATATTCTAAAAGACGTTCGTCTTTGACTCACATTCCATGCATTGGCGATTTGCAAGCACTAAGAAAGTCGATATTATAATATCACCAAAATCTAATTATCATCAAAAAAAAGTTATTTCTTTAGCCGTATTCTATTCCACAAATTGAATCAAACAAAATCGATAGCTTTATAAATTACATACAAAGATATTTTTATACCCATTTTTCAATGAATCTTTGATTTTAACGAGTGTTCGTTAAAAGCGGAGACTATTGTGTTTTCTCAGGGAGAAAGCTTGATAAAGTGCGTTGAAATATCTATAAGCTTATACACACTATATATACATGCATTTAGAAAGATCTTAATCGTATAAGTCGATTTAGAACCGCTTTAAACAATAAACTTGCATCTTGCATTTTATATAAAATAGCCATCCATTTTCCTATGCTTGCATACATTTATATTTGAGATGTATATATGAAGGTAGTTCTAGACTCCAGAAATTGCCACTGAAACGAAGTGTGTATATTCAGTAGTGAAGGAGATGACAGTTTTATGCGGTTGTAACTTGTTGTTTAGCGAGAGAAAGGCAGTATAAGGGAATTTAGAATAATTTTACGATTATTGAATCGAGGTGCGAAACTTGCGGGATTAAAATCGATTCGGTGGTTATATTCTACGTAAAGAGCTTAGAGATGTAGTTGTCTAAATACATGATTCTATTTTCTCTTTTCTATTTGTTTCTTTTCCCTTTAATATAGTCAGGTTGTGTACGTATAAACATTTATTAGAGCTAATATATTTTTATAACCTTACAAAATTGTCCGCATGACAAAACTTACCATAGTTTATGTGGCAAATACAGCTGCTGCCCAGTTATAAAAATTTACTACGCTTTCGCAAAATATATAGAATATTTGATATATAAAGTTACCCAAACTTATTTGTATTAGTTTATACTTTATATTTATATTTATGCAAGTTCGAGTAAGAGAGGTTTATTTTTTTCGAGTTAGAGAGATTTTCCCAAGTGACACAGTATGTTTTCGAATTTAGTTAGTTAGATTAATTAGATTCCACGGTACAATTACAATTTAATAGAATTAATTAATGCTGACTAAATCTAATTATTTAAATTACTGATGCATCATTTAGTATCCTAATTTCAAATAAGTATTGGTATATTTATATGGATGAAGTTTAGAAACGTCAAATACAAGTATCGCTAAAAAAGATGGAGTTTTCAGGGGAGAGAAGAGCAAAATAGACACTTTTTCGGGTAAAATGGACATTTTGGATTTAAAAATATATTACGTAAATCATATTTTAAGCCAAAATAATACTTCTGAAGTATATTCTAATATCTCATTTACAATCGCCAATAAGCGATAAAAACCATAAAAATAAGTGTAAATATGCAAAATTCTTAGTATGAAAAGAGTACTTTCTGAAACGTTGCAAGGAGCCATCCGTAAATTACATAAGGCGTCATAGAATTTTAGACCCCCACTCCTCATGTTTCTATATAATAAGTATAAATTGTAAGACCCCCCTCTCCCTTCAAAACCTTACGTAATTTATGGACCGCCCTTGAAGGGGCAAATTGGACATTGATGAAGAAACAAATAATACAAACAAATTGGAGCAAATTTATCACTTTGCTGGGTGAAATTAAAATTTTTCAAAGATTAAAATGAGCACTTTAGTACTTATTTGATTATGGTCATTTCATTTTAGTTTTAACTTAATGTAAAACAGATAAGACAAATAAGGTAAGACAAAATGGGCACTGGTTCAGGGGAAAATTGTCACTTTATTTTTTATTCGATTCCGGTTTATTTTAATTTTATATGTTCAATTTTTTAACACATCCTTTATGCATGTGTGTGTAATTAAAAAAATTTTGGATTTTCAACGAAGCATAGTTTTTTAAATAATTAAAATGTCGGTTTTACTCCTGTGTCTATTTTGTCTCTCTCTCTCTCTCCCCTGTATATAATATTTAAATAAGCATTTCGCAGCATATGTTGACTTTAGTACGTTTATGGTGGTCTTGTTAAATATTTATCAATTGACGTAACATTTCTCTTTTTTGCATTCCACGTGGGTAGAATAAAATATATTAAAATTTATTATATTCCCTCGCTTTTTAGATTAATTCTTTTTATTAAAATTACGTACTAGAGATGTATTAAGCTAATATATTTTAATCCTGCTATAAGCTTTCATTACTATTATTATTATTTCATTGAGTATGCTAAAAAAGTAATTAAAATTTTGAAGAGAGAGTATTGTGCATTTTTTGTCGGTATTATACTGTACCTTAATTTAATGAATTTCTTTTATCACTCATATGAGATATCTCTAAAGTGAAATTAATTCAATTATAATAGATTTTAAAAAATTTCGAAACAAATCTGCCTTTAGACGGTTCTAAAAATAACGAAAAAAGTATTAAAGCATACATGATGTTCAACCACATTTTACTTATCTTTTTAAGGTGATATAGTATATGAAAATAAATTTCAGCACGCCAAACAGTTGTGTGACCCTTTTCACTCTCTTTTTATAGTCATATAACTATTATGAAATTGGGTACTTGCATGCAATTGTGTATGGAAGTTGTAATGTGGACAAAGAACATGAAACAATTTATTTATTTTTTAAAATTTTTCAAAATATTGAAATTTCAAAAAGTTAGAGCTTCAGAGTTATTTGTGATATCAATACAGATCGAGTTATTAATAAAAAATGGTCATTATTGATATGTTACTAACTCGGCTTCTAGAGATGGAAATATTGTATAAAAGAAATAATAATAGAAGTAGACAAAAGGAGCTTTAATTTGAGACGTGTTGCATTAGAAAATATGAATTACTACATAAAATATCATTAACGATAAAAGATAGTTGTATAAAATACGCAAAATTCATGTATTTTATTATTAATATTGTCGAGCTAAAATTTGTATTTAAACTTTTATTGATATGTCTCAACATAGATTTATAAAAAATGTATTTAAAAAGTAGCTTACGATGGATTTAGAATATAAAAATATAACCTGGCGCGCGAAACACAACTGGAAGTTATGAAAATAAAGAATTGAGAGAAATGACTTTAAAGTAAAATAGTAGTAATAATTAAATAAAAGTTAATTTGTAATTATTTATGTGTCCTGTTTTGTTTTATGAGATACATGTCTTTTTTGTCCACCACTGACATAGGGTTTTGACTTTTACTGACCTTTAGCCTTGCTTAGAGTACACCAATTTGACTTGTTTTGTCAGGCACATGTTGAAAAACATTAAATTTCAGATAGAAACGAAAATAATTTAAAAAAATCAAAACTCCTTAAAAATATCCAATTTTCTTATGAAACCTTTTTCATTATCAAGATAAAAGGTTAAAAATTAATATTAAAATATGAAAAAAACGTTGTTTTACCAAAAACCTGTATCTTCTTCTGTTAAAGCTTTGTTGGCCTACTTTTATTTTCTTTTGTGAATTAATTTTTTGTTTTCGTAACAGTTCAATTTACATAATGCTGTTTTCAATCAATAATTCCATAATAGTATTGTTACTGCAGTAAAGTTTCATAATTTCCTTTTCACATGTTGGAAATTTTCTTTCATATATTGTATGATTTAAGGAATAAGAAAAACGTGACTAAAAAGGTGTGTCATAACATTATTTAACATCACTTTTAAAATCGTTTAATGGCAGATTTTTATGAATTTTCTCGTTTATTTAACTTTTTGTACAATTCTTACATTTATATATTTTTATATTGTTAGTCATCTTTATTAATTAATATTGTATGCTTACATATCTCATTATGAGTAATTGTAAGTTACGTTATTACATGAGACATAATATATTCTTATCGAGTTCTAGTATCAGTCGATGATAGAATGTAAAACCGTGCTGAATTACATAGTAGTTGTAAATTTGCATATCGAACCAGTAGTTTTAAAATCGGAGCACTCCTTTGCGTGATTCTGTTTCAAAATTAGTTTCTTTCATTTCAAAGTCAAATGTGTGACTTTTATTTTGCGGAACAAAAGAACAGAGACAAGACTCACGTCAAATTAATGTTATGCTTTTAGAATTCTAATCTTTTTATTGATGAGTTGAAATACGCAAATTTCAAATAGTCAATGAAATTAGAGAAGCATTTCATAATTCAGTGCAAGATATCGATTGATAATACACACATAACTTTGTAACGTGCTGCAATTGGAAAGTACTAGGATATTACAAACCATTATTGCAAATTGAATTGAAACGATTACAAAAGGAATCCTTTTAACTAGGTAACTCTGTTTCAATGGAAATTTAATATTCTAGTAAGACTGTAAAATATTTATGTAAATAGAGGATACTTCAATATAAACTGCATCGATATCAAGAACTAATAATAAAGTAATATATGACCGCCGGGCCGGCGCTGCATCGGCAATATCATTTTGTTATATATGTATATATCCCCACACCGGCCGAGTTATATTAAAAAGTATTCAAAAGTAATACTCAAGTGTGTTCTTAAAAAGTTCGGAATAAGTCTTGACGGCCGCTCGGACTGAAGCTTAATTATTTCCAAAGGTTAATTCATCATAGAAATAAAAAAACGCAAGTACCACAACGAAGATTTTCGATGTTTTCCAGTCTCCCAATTACACGTCGCACAAGAGACTTTACCATTGTATTCACTCGAAATGCATTTTCCCCGTGGTGTTATATAGAAGACCGCCGCGCACCGCCGCCGCCGCAGTCCTACATAGAAAACTGATTCGGAACAAAGTAAAGCTCTCTCCAGGCCCTTGTTCACATTGAAACACGCTTTCAGATATTCTCCGCGGAGAGAGAGAGAGAGAGAGAGAGAGAGCGCATAAAAAACTGATTCCGCAGCGGAGTACAGTGGTACAAAGCTCTTCAGGCTCGCGCGCACCGCGCGATACTTGAACTTTCGCTACTAACCCAAAATCACTATTTTAGCCGGCTCCCGCCGCCACTGCGGTATCCGCGAATTTTTCCTCGACTCTTTCATTCGCTGTAAGTGCCGTAGCGAGGAGCCGCGAGCTTATTCTATTTAAGAGGGAGAGTGCACGGTATAATGTGAACGGAGAGAGGCCGAAATTTTGATATTGGGATGAAATTTCATGCGTATCAAGTGCACGGCCTCGACGAGAAGGCGTCATTTTGTAGTAGAGGGTTTTTATCCGCTTAACTCCTTTAGTGGCGATGCTGAAGAATCTTTATCGCGTGAGATTTTTAAGTATTTTACTTCGCGGGTGGCTTAAAGAGTTAGATCTTCGGTAATAGAAGCTTAAAGTGAAGTTTCAGAACTCGCAAATATTGCAAATTGTTCGCTGTGTAATAATTTCAGCATGATCAGGATTAAACGCAATAAACTTTATTTCGGAACTTTAAGGGTAAAGCTCGCATTAGCTGTACAAGCTATGCTAATTGCTAGTTTTTCGCTTAAAAACTTGAATGATAAACTGATATTTTTAAAATAGCTGAAGTCACAAAAGTTCTTATTGACTGAATAAATTAAGAAAGTTAACTTTGTTTTATTGAAAGAGATCGTTGTAGTTTGTTTATCTAACTATATTTTATTGATCTTACAAGAGTTTTCAAAAAGGTAAATTACTTAAAAACATATTCAATGCTATAGTGGACTTTTCAAAAATACTTGTCAGAAAATTCACTATTTATAAACTTTCATAAATAAGAAAATTTTAGCTTTGTAGAATCGTTATATTTAAATAAAATTCTGGCTTCTATCAACTATTTTTGTATAAAAATAAATAAAAAAAAATATTTTCTCAATAATCTTTCCAAATTTTTATTTTAAATAGAAATTAAAAATGTGAATCCTGCTTTCATATATGATCATTTGCTTTAGACAAATTTGATATACAAAAAGTAAAAAATGTGACTAAAGCTGTTTAAAAAAATTAACGAATTGTAATCGAAGTCAAATTAAAGGAGTTCCACTATTCTTTAAGTTTGCATGGAAAACTTATGAAGTTTTGCTTCAATTAATGATTATCAGCTCTCATACATTCGGATTATAAGTATCCACAATTCTACTAAACAATAAATGTTGATAAAAGTTTACAAAACTATTATTTAAATTGTATCACAAAAACTAGTAATCAATAAAATGTCTTAAGCTGCAGTGACTCATCCTTCAAGAGGAATGCTATAGAAGTTCAACAAAGTATATAGTATTATTTGTAGTGTAATAAGAGCTCTCTACATTTCTTGAATAAAAAATTCCGGTTCAAGAATTACTGATAAAGGCTTGAAGTAAAAATTTATTTCTTGGATAAAAGTTAAATCTTAAATAGCTCTTAAAGAAATCATCGATCAACGAAATCTAGAGTGCAACTTCAAGTAGGAAATATATGTTTTACATTAAAATAAAAAGAAATAAACATGATAACAATTATAGTCCGTATTTTGTAAAACACACCATTTAAAAAAAATGCAGTCTCATATCTAATTCCGAAGAATTCTTATGCAAATTATCGCAAAATTAATGATAGTCGTGAGGCATCTAACAATATGATGAAAATCACCGTTAAATCGCGGTAAAAATAATCATGACTCATGACGTACCTATAGAAAGATAGGCTTGGGGTGAATCACAATAACTTTATCCGTCGATTTAGGATAATTTATACTATGCTTCTTGAAGTCTGGGTCTTATCATAACTTTTACGGGAATTTCTATAAAGAATTCATCTTCGATTTAAGTGCACTATGAATATATTAGCCAAAGTCAATAATCCTTGAATAATCAAATTTCAGCTCTAATAGAGCAAAAATACTACCGCTTAATTCTAGAGTCGTTTCCATTTCATCGTACAAAACTATTATTTTTTCCTAACACTAACTCGTCGCAATTTTTCAATTTTCATAATTTAGAAATGGTGTTCCCGTAATAAAAGTACAACTTTAAACTAAAATGTTGGCACAAGGTTTGGTTCGATAGTAAAATGAAACGTCAGTTCTGTAACCCTAAAAAAAGACGATTCTGTTTCGCTATATTTTTATGAATACATAAAAGATTAAGCTACAAAAAAGATTTACAATTCACAATATTTTTTTTAACTATAAATCTAAAAAAAATTCCACACGTTTTCCGGTTCAAAGCCATAACGTATTGTAATAAAATTTTGAAATCCAATCAAAAGTTTTGATAGCTTATTTTTATATTCGATATGATGAATATCACGGTTAAAAGTTAAAAAAATTAAATTTAATGCTTGCGAGTGAAAAAGCTAAAGTTAAAGTCAAGTTATGGCAGTATCCTTTAAAAAGGACACGTAGCTACGAAATGATTCAACGTTAATTCAACAAATAATTCTCTCTGAATCGTACGACGATAAAGATCACTCCAAATTAGAGCCCTAGTATTCTCTCCCCAATCTAGAGTGAACTGTCTACGCAGCATAAATCTCCCCCCCCCCCTCCCTCCCCCGAGAGTGAATTCCAAGCTTGTACACCCCGCGGCGATCCACATCAAACTCGTTCTCACGAAACAAAGGAACTCGAAATAACAATAAAAAAGAAGAAGCAGAAGAAAAAAACGAGCCCTCCTAGAGAGAGGCGAGCAAACACAGCTCGTATCAGCGCCCCCACCATCGAGGGCGAAAAACGTCACACCGCCGCTACTACGCCACCTGAAAATCATTCGCTCTCTCTCTCACACACACATACGCGCATACGTCCACATCCACAATTCTAACCCTAATTATACCTCGTTTTCCTCTCTTCCTCGCACAACCCCCCTCGAGAAAACAATAGCCAACAGCAACACGACCCCCTCGACTCTCCGTCGTCGTCGTCGTCGTCATCATCATCTCTTAGAAGCGCACATCCGCCGCACGAAATGGATGATGCACACACCTATACACAGGTATGCATATCCCCCCCCTCCCCCCATCGAGCTTGCGAGCTTGCGACGTCCTCATCGCCAGGCCTCTCTAACCGCGCATCCCTTCCCCTCGAGCAACCTCTCCCCCCAAAAACCTCACAAAACAACAAGGGCGCGAGAGACACTCACCTGAATTTCGCAGGTGCACAGGGCACCGACGACGAGCAGCAGCCCCAGCGCCCGCAACATCCTCGCCTGGCTCGTGTACGTTATACGTGTCCGCTTGAACGTATATGCCCCTGTGTGTGTGTGTGTGTGTGTGTGTGTGTGTGTCTCACACAGTGCACGATCCTTCTTCTCGTAGCCTTTTTAGACTCCGCAGGGGGAGGGAGGGCAAGAAGAGGCCGGAGGGTGCAGGCGAAGGTGTCGCGCTTTCTTAACTGCTGTACTCTCTCTTTCTCGCTGCGCTGTACGCGCGCGCGCGGCCGCGGGGGTGTGTTATATCCTACTGCTGCTGCCTGCCTGCCTGCTGCTGCTGCTGCTGCACACTCACGCACCACCACCGCACCGCCAGCAGCGCCGCGCACACTCTCCGCGATATATGTATCCTCTCGAGTTATTCTCTCTCACTCTCCCTCGTTTCTCTCCTTTTCCTCCGCGAATAGGCCACACGCGAGAACTTACTATCTACACGCGCCGATGCACTCTCTCTTTCCTCCTTCTTATTAGTTGGAATCTCGTGTCCGTGCGCAATGTACGCACCCGCGGCCGAGAATGCTCGCGCCGATTATGCGCGCGTGTGCGTGTACGTGTGTTAACAGACGGACGGAGGACGTGCGTGTCTATGTATGCTCTCTTATCGTGCTCGCAAGCGCCTCACAGAGCCGCGACGACGGCGAATTTTGCACTGGCGACGTGAGCTGCGCGCGGTGCCGTGCTGGGGTGAAAAAGAGAGAGAGAGAGAGAGAGAGAGAGAGCGAGAGCGCACAGGGACGCGAGAGGGAGACACGAGTACAGAGCGTGTGGAGATACCCGCAGTAGCGGCGACGGCGCAGCTATCGAGTGAGCGAGACCGTGCCAGCCACCCCCTCTCTCTCTCTCTCTCTCTCTCTTTCTCTCTGGCTACACGGGGTGGGTCGCAAGAGAGCGAGGGCGAGAGACAGCTATGTAGGCGCACGTATACGCACGCGCGCACACGTACGCCAGTGGCCGTGTGCGACTGCGCAAGTCAGACAGCGGCGCAGAGCTCGGACGTGACCAAGGGCTGAGATCTATAGTCGGCGCGCGCGCTCGGGGGGCTGCCTACTTCCCCTACCAGCCTGGCTTTTGCACTCGTCCCTCTCCCCTCTTAGAGAGCGCAACGCAACCCTCGGGCTGTCTCGCTCGGTTTTATGCCTCGTCTACACTGTGCGGGGCTCTGCGCGCACAATACACCCGCGGATGCTACGGCGAAGCGACTTTTGTCGGGGAGAATGAAAGCTGGAGAGAGAGAGAGGAGGCCTGAGCCGCTCGACGTTTACGCCGGAGGTACGAAAGCTCGCTCCCAGGTGGACGAACTTTGCTTGCTTGCTCGTGGATGTAAGGTGAATAGGTGCGCGTAATCAGGGGGAGGAGGAATTTCGGTTTAGGGATTTCGGGGCGGCTGGATTTTGAGAAGGGGGGGGGGGGCGCCTGTGCGGGTTGATATTGAGTTTTGAGCTGGGGATTCGGGGATATGTGCGGTTGCTTTTGTTTGTTGGAGGTAGAGTTTTGGATGGGGGTTGACGGTTGAAAAACAACGGATGAAGAGGAATGCGCAGCTGAGGATCATCTGTCGGATAATAATTACGTTTAGGAGTTCACATAAATTTTTATAATAGAAATTATTTTATCGTTTGGTGCACACGGAGATAATTTTCTGATGCTAATTACTGGAAAAATTATTCTAAACGTGGGAGATCCTGACTTCGGGGGGGCAATTAACCTCGTGGACGGTAAAGATTGCTTTGATACCCGGTAAAATTGACCGTACTGAATGGTAAAATTTATATTGATCAGGGTAATTTCTTCCCCGAAGTCAGGATGTCCCACGTTTACAATTATTTTTACCGTAATTTTTATCAGAAGATTCTCTTGGTAGTGTAATTTAAATTAACAGTGACTTCATTCATCTCTGCGAGGTCAATACATTGTTTTATCTGACTCTACTGACGAGAATAACTAATGTTTGATAATTTTAGTTTATTTCATAATTTGAGTTGATTTAAATTCTAAATTCCATTTTTTAACTCTATTTTCATATTATATTTGTGCCTCTTACACGCCTCTTGTGAGATTTAATAAAAATTGTAATAAACCAACTCTCTTCACAGAGTGAAGTACGCATAGAAGTATAGTTTATTTTTAATATAAATGTACGTTTGTAGTTTCTTCTATAGTTTTTAATAAAAAATATCTTGCGCTCTTGGAGATAAATAGACTCATTGTTATATCAGACGCATCTCTTGCTTCTCAACGATATATTAAAATTGTAGAATTGAATTTTTTTAATTTCAGATCAAAGTTAGGCCTCCCTTCCGTTCAAATACTTCTGAGCCTTTGCCACCAGAGCTTTGAGCGTCCAAAATCCTCTTCGCAAAGAAGACTCTCAAACAGCAGGCTTTCCCGAGCATCGCTTTCCGTACTCGATTATTCTCCACCTTATACTACCAGCCCATTATAATTAAGTACTCGCATTAAAAACAACATTTCGACTTAACTCGACTGGGAGTAGCTATAGCCCGCGGTGCTCGCGCGTACAAGTGTAAAGAGAGCATTACTTTGACTCGCCCCTTTTACACTCGGCGGCGCGCGCGCGCGCGATCGCTTTGAGGAATACGCCGAGCTGCTAGTACAGGC